>OX419592.1:6101582-6278908 GCA_948473455.1 Teleiodes luculella | reverse complement strand
CCAGGTGACCCACCTGTACAAAACAGAGACATTTTTTATCGCTGGAATAACTTAAGTGAAGAAATTACTAAGGGAAATTCAATTGTATACAATAATTTATCACTACATATTATAAAACAAAGTCGCTTCCCGCTGTCTGTCTGTCCCTATGTATGCTTAGATCTTTAAAAATTTGATGCAGTTTTTTTGACAGATAGAGTGATTCAAGAGGAATGTTTTTATTAGAGTTGATGAGGAAGAGGAAGTGGCAAGTACAAATTGAGAGAATGCGATTGAGGATGAGGAAATTTCTAAAAGGCAGAGGATGCGAATTAGGAAGTGAATGAGGAAGCGGAAGAGGTAGCGGATAAGGAATTTAAATAATCAATGATGCAGACAGAGTGATATGTTTTCTTTTATAGTTTTTGTTGCAAATAAAATAAAAGAAGCAGTATTTATTTATTACGTTAAATGTTCATAATCTTCTATTTCTAGTAATAAAATTGACATATTGGAAGATTAACTTTAATAAAAATTAATTCCTCTTTAATAGGCCTGTGTCAAGGGTCAAAATAATTACATTCTATTTAGTCCGTATTTTAGATTATAAAAAAATATTGGACACGTATTTTTTCTTTTTTCGATTAAACAAAAAATAACAAAGATATAGCCCATTAAAGTTACGTGTGACGTCACTTAGTGCTACCAAACGTAGCACGGTGTGACGTCACACGTTACTTTAATGGGCTATATCTTTGTAATTTTTGGTCCGATTTACAAATAAAAAAATACGTGTCTCTTATTTTTGAAAAATCTAAAAGACGGACTAATTACATTTTTTAAGGACACAGGCCTATTCCTCATAAATCATGAGGAAGCGGAAGAGGAGGAGTATTTTTTTAACTTTTTTTATTGGGGAAGCGGTAGTGGATAAGGAAGTGCAAACATAATTTTGTCGTGCGTATACTGTTATCGGGTTTCTCATGGAAGTTTAACAGCGTAAGGGATAATATAGTTTGACATAATTAGTCATGATAGGGGATTAGGTACCTAAATTGACAATGTATAAACCTAATATCTATTTATTCAATTTAAAAAAAAGAATGTTCGGATATCTTACATTAGAGGTTCTGTTTTATAGTGTATAAGACGAATGATAATTTTTCTGAAAAGTAAGACAAGTATCATTGACTGTCTTCTTTTCAGGTTGGACAAAAATGCTTTCGTATGTCATTCTGTTACTGCCATTCTGACCATCTATCGTCCTCTACAGCTGCTTTTTTGAGCAGGTTCATTAGTTATTTCAAATGCTTCTCTTGCACAGTAAAAGAGACATGTAATTAAAACAAACCGTGATATTATCCAAGTCTAGATGCGTAGCTTTCCCTTGGCTCTTGATTTCAGCGCACAGCTCCCGAACCCTCTCCTGCGTCTTGGTCAGCTGGGCAGACGTCAGCCCGCAGTCGTCCAGCGCATTCCTATAGGGAAACATCAAAAATAAATATATTGGACATCTCACACAAGGCCACCCGACGACGAACTAGGCAGACACGGTACTATGGGCATTACAATCATTGGTTTATAACAGGTTCTATCTAGATTTAGTGCGTCGTACAATAGCGCACTGAAGACTTGGGACCGTCTAATATAGGTAATAAAAGAATTATTAAACTATCAAATTGTTTATTTACAACACCATAATAATTGTAGTAGTGTCTATTACCCAACGAAAATAAGTAAATAAATCGAATTCTACTTTATATCGTGGCTTAACATGATGTTCTTTTTATGTTGCTAATATCTATTACATATGACACGTCACAAATACATCATGTTTACAACGTATAAAAAACTCAATTTTGTACTTAATTTTTGTTAGCTCTTAGCTCTAAAAGCCGCACTACACTCTCCACAAAACTAGACGAGACATGGCCAATACGAGAGACGCAGTTACGCGCAAGAATGAGCGCGGTGTATTTGCATCTCATTCTAACGCATAACCGCGTCCCTTTCGGCTCTCGGGTTTTGTCGGCTTTATACTATACAGATTTCAGGGCTGCCCTTTTGGTGATATTAGCCCTAGCACACGTTTAGGAATTCAGATCAGGAATTCAGTACACACCAAGCGAGCTACTCGGACGAGGTGGGCCGCGCGTTCGCTATACATACAGCTCGCATGGTGTGCGATAAATCTGTATTTCGTCCGTTTTTTTCAGAACGTGTGCGGCCGATGTGTGTTTCATTGTTAATCCATTGGTACACATTTAGTTCCTGTCGATTCTGGGTTTTTTAATTCCATTTAGCCATGTCTTTTAAATTAACCATCTCAAGTCTCTTTTCGTTCTTAAAAGCGTAAAAAGGACGCATAGACTTTAAATTTAAAGCATAAGCCAATTTCTCAAAATGGGAGTGCGTCCGCTATAACACCACTGCATTCAACAAATAGAACGGGAACATTTTGCTACTGGGCCGAGGAAATATACACCATTTATGGAAAAGTTCAATGCTACAGGCCAGAAAGGCAATATTAAAAATATCACATAATGCACTACCACCAACACATAAAAGTCTATTACGTACTTGCTTTTCCTTAACCTACCTTTGCATACAGTATTCAAATGTTAATAAAAACATTTGAATACCGTATGCAAATTGATCATAAAAATAACAATACGACGCAGCGCCTTGTCAAGTCAAGGACATTATCTGCAATCTGCAGTGACATCACAGAATTAATAATAGTCATCATCATCATTTCAGCCAGTAGACGTCCACTGCTGGACAAAGGCCTCCCCCAAAGATCTCCACAACGATCGGTCCCGCGCTAATAATAGTATCTATACTATACTAGGTAGTAGCGGAACGATCTGCCGGCGGCGTGTATTCCCGAGTGCTTATTTACATAACCCAGTTCTTTTCAAAGCCAGAACAGGCATTTTCTGGACCTCATATCTCCCTATTGGCCTGATTGTGACCAAGAGCAAACCCATTAAACACAGAAATGTACAGTCGACCAACTATAATATAGATTTATCACATGACCCTTTTGGCATAGTAGAAAGACTGATAAGTAAGTTATCTTCATACTAACGCACCGAGCGCGGCTTATATGTGTGCGTCATAGTATCTATGCGTCGCCGAACGCACACTCAAACAAAATCTCGACCCGTTTCTCAGTGCGCCAGTCGAGATTTTGTTTGAGTGTGCGTGCGGCGACGCATAGATACTATGACGCACACATATAAGCCGCGCTCGGTGCGTTAGTATGAAGATAACTTACTTATCAGTCTTTCTACTATGCTTTTGGTCACGAATTCGCTTGAAATCGACAAAATAATAAGGCAGTCAGTTTCAATAAAATTTCAGACGAATTTCGACCCAACTACATGATTGTTAATAGGAAAACAATTTGATCGTGGGTCATATGCATGATCATTACATGACATGTATCATTTGGTTTAGTTACTTCTTTTATGATTATGACCCTAGTAAATCTTTTTGCCAGTGTCAAGTATTTACAAAATATACAAACAAAAGTGTGGTCCAGCGGGTTTGATAACTTACTTGTGCGAGGCGTCAGACTCTAGTAGGTTCAGCATGAGTTCGAGGGATTCCCGGTCCAAGTCCATGTTGAGCCTGTCCTGCGAGAGCACGAACATCACCGTCGCCGTACACAAGCCCAAGCTCTGTGGAGTCGTAAATAACTGTCAGTGTATGAGTGGCAGATTAATAAATGCTATTTGTTACATTGAAAGGGTTTAAATTGGCTAGCTAAGGAAAATCTTTTTCTTTTATAGAGAGCAGTATTTTTATTTTTGTGTTAATTAACTCAGGGAGTGGGTGGTGGCCTTGGACCTGCCTTTTATAATATAAACCACAAATGAAAATAATTTAAAAGAAAAATATCTTGAGGTAAAAAATATCTTCAGGTAGATTTTATAATCTGCCAGAATCAGAACTAAATTATTCTGTCAGAATCAGGGCGCCAGTGGTTTATATCATAAAATGGATCAAGACAGTACTGTGTGCAATAAAATAAATACCAGGGAACCTTTTAAATCATATTTAATTTAACATGACAACCATTTAAAAAGGTTTGAGAATATCTGGTGAAATGAACAGAAACATAAAATATCACCGCTGTCTTCACAGAGAACTATTCGTGTAACAGTAATAATATACAAGTTTACATACTTAAAATTACTAATTACGCTTCACTGTTATGAAGATACATGTCCAGCCGTTGGATAAAAAGTAATATAGATTTATCAATTACCTACATGGTATTGAAATGAAAAGGTGCACAGCACTAGAAACCAGGCATAAAAAAACGTGGTTTTAAAGAAAACCTTTTAGAGAAAGATAGGTAGATACATAGTACCAGAAACCTAAATGTGTGTGGGGCAAAGCCAAAGCCCTACATAAAAACCCAGCCTAATAGCTGCATATAAAAACTTGCATGGAAAAAACCTGCATAACAGAGAACCCTGCAACAAAGAGAAAACTTGTTACAGTGATGAACGTATAACGGAAATCTTTAGTTTTGAATTAGCATAATATTTCCAAACACTTACCCATTAAGGGGTTTTTTTTTAGCGTTAGGAAGCCATGTTGGGACAGAGCCCGGACGACAACCACCTCAAGATGTCCGCCGTGTCCGCGCCATATCTAGAGGACAAATCACGCGTGTTACCCAAAAGGTTCAAAATCAAACAGTAGAATGAGAATTTGAGATCTCAATAAATATCACAACAGACTTACCACCGAGGTTTCAATTAATTTCTTTAAAAGATTCCACCAGGAAGGGGACCATCAAAATCCATCACATACCTATCAAAGAAAAAGAACATCTAATTAACCAAAAATGTTTTAAAAACAACCATCGAACATGGTATTGAGAATCCATTAGGATAAATTACACTTACCGGATTTTCTAGTGGTATTTACTTTATTAAATTTTACATTGTCCTATAAGGACAAAGCCAAGGAAGAAAATGACCGAGTCATTCCTCGAATCACTTTGACAGACCACGCGTTCCGAAACGCAACACCAAAACAATCAAGTCAGAATTCTTTTTAAGGAAATAAATTATTTTTAATTTTATTTTAAACGAATTAAGGAAAAACAAAAGGAATAATAATCCATTTGGATAATGGTAAATAACCTGTATTTCCAAGACTAATATTATTGAACAAATTTATACGAAAACACTAACTGTCATTTCGACTATTAGAAACGTTCCGAAACTTGACTCCAGTGCTTAAAAAAAATTTAGATTTATGGCTTTGGATACTACCTCTTTTGGAAGAAGTCGAGAATAAAATGAGTTAAAAAAAATTATCAACGCCAATTAATTTGGAAAACAACTAGTAATTTCTACAAGGTATTATTTTTATCAAATGACAAAAAAAACGGTGTTACAGTTCATCTTTAGTTGGGAATGAAAAATTTTATTTGAAAATTTTAATTTTCAAATAAAATTTTTCGCTACCGATCTACATGAGGTAGTAACGAAAAGCTAACTGGAAACAAAACCACCGAACATGGTTTTGAAAAACCAGAGTTCAAAAGCTAAAAGAAATTCACTACCAACGAGCAAATTTTTGAAGGAAAACGAAAAATAAAGAACGTTATTTTCCTGAAAATAGAACCACAACTGTATGCAGTATTGACCAGAAAAACAGTTTCTGTCAAAAAGAAAACACATTCCAAACTCAAAAGAGTTAAGGAACTTCCCTTCCTTATAAGGAGGTTTGCTACTATGAGCTAAAAAATTTGCTACTACGAGCTAAAAAGACTTGCTACTATGAGCTAAGTATACCAGAAGATAACTCCTGTCAAAGAAATATCAGGTTCTGAACTCACCAGAGTTGAAGAACTTTCAAAAGAGAGT
Organism: Teleiodes luculella; assembly: GCA_948473455.1. Lineage (NCBI taxonomy): Eukaryota > Metazoa > Arthropoda > Insecta > Lepidoptera > Gelechiidae > Teleiodes > Teleiodes luculella. The sequence goes on along the minus strand of OX419592.1, from coordinate 6,273,035 downwards.
ACATGAAGTCATCATCACTAAGGATGCAAAATGACTCGAAATATACTAACTTAAATATAAAATAGACAAAGTGTTTTCAAATTCAAGTTTGAGAAAAACACAATATGTACTTAAACTAATACCAAAAGAAAATGAAAAACAACCTTAACATAAAACGACAAAAGTTTGTCCTTAACAATTAAAATAGTCCATAGTCTTGTTTTAGTCTGTATGCATACTTATCGTCTTGGTTTGTCACGTTAAAAGTCAAAGTCCATTACGCTAAGATAGGAAAACTTAAAATATATATTGTAAATACCACCCGAAGAGAATATTTATCTAACTTAACACACTTATATACACCTACTATGTTTCAACCACCTTCGTTATGACCGCGGATGATCAAATCTTTGATATGGAACGTACCAAGGGACTTACCCTCCAAACTTTTGAGAGAGTAGACCAACTTACTTAATTTCTTATCCACAACACACTTTTCAAACTTGGGAGCTAACTTTGCTGAAAAGTGTTTTGGAGCACAAGATAAAGGAAAACACCTTTTATAAATTATTTGACCTTCGCTTAACTCTAAAGGTCTTTTTCTTAAATTATAATATTTACAGTTTTGTTGATATGCCTTATGTAAATGACATTTTACTTGTTTATAAACATCTTGAAGTTTGGGAAGTTTTTCCGCAAACTCTTGTGAATCAGTATTTAAAGCAGACCCATCAAAAGGTGTCTGAGAAATATGCGTAGCACCATCAAGAATCATTTCACGACCATGATTTAAGAAGAAAGGAGTGAATTTAGTTCCATCATGAACACAAGTGTTCAATGCACATTGAATCTCCGGAATGTTTTGATCCCATTTTCGGTGATCAAAACGCACATACGAGGCAATAGCACGAACAATATCTCGGTTCACTCGTTCAGTTTGATTAGTTTGAGGATGATAACGGGGATTATAAAATATATGAGGAACGCCTGCATTAGTAAGAAGATCCCGAAATTCTTTAGAAGTAAACTGAGCTCCATTGTCGGTATAAAGAACACGACAAACACCATGTACAAGAAATACACCATTATACATACATTTGCAAATGGCTTTTGCAGTTGCGTTTCTCAAAGGAAAGAGTAGTACGTATTTACTGAAATAGTCTGAGACTACAAACAAATATTGGTTCCTAGAATAAGATGGAGGAAATGGACCGAGAATATCACAAGAAATTGCTTCCCACGGCTTTGTTACTTGACGTGGTTCGCCCATGAATCCTGCACGAGCAGTATTAACAGGTTTATATGTATTGCAAGTTTCACAATTTCTAACATATGATTTTACATCTTTAAATAAAGAAGGCCAGTAATAAATAGCAGAAATCTTTTTATGCGTTTTAGCAACACCAAAGTGACTAGCCGACGGATCATCATGATATTTTTCAATTATTTCACGACGCTTTTCTAAGGGTACAACAATTTTCCAATCATGTTGAGAAGTGATATTATATTTATTTTTAGAAAGTCTATAAAGTTTTCCCTCTAAGATGGAAAAATTTGGAAACTTCTTTGCATTTTCAGCACAACCCGTAAAAATTTTAATATACCATGGGTCAGTTATAGTATGAGGATCAATTTCAATAGAGGCGATTTTTATTCTAGAAAGAGTATCAGGCAATACATGTTCTTTACCTTTTCTGTGAATGATTTCAAAGGTAAATTGGCTTAGACGACATGCCCACCTATTAAGACGGCCAGTGGGATTTTTTAGTTTATAAAACCACTGTAAAGAGGCATGATCAGTAACAATGTAACATAATTTGCCTTCGACGTAGGATCTGTATTGTTCTAAAGCATAAATGACTGCGAGCAGTTCTCTTTCTGTTGCAGTATAATTAATCTCCTGAGCATTTAAAGTTCTACTACAATAAGCTATAGGGTGATCCACCCCATCTACTTTTTGAGTCAAAACGCCGCCAATAGCAAAAGATGACGCGTCTGTATGAATATAAAAAGGCAAAGAAAAATCAGGACATTTTAAAATAGGAGCAGAGATTAAAGCATTTTTAAGTACAGAGAAAGCTTCATCTGTTTCTTTGGTCCAAGCAAAAGGAACTTTTTTACTAGTAAGACGAGTCAAAGGTCTAGCTTTACGAGAAAAATCTTGGATAAAACGGCGGTACCACCCTGCCATACCAAGGAAACGTTTGACTTCCTTAGCATTAGAAGGCACAGGAAAGTTCGTTATAACTTCCACTTTGGAAGGGTCAGTTCTTAATCCATATCGATCAACAACATAACCAAGATATCTTAGTTCTGGACGACAAAAGAGAGACTTTTTCATGTTAATTGTAAGGTTAGCAGATTTTAACTTTACATAAACTGATTCCAAAATTCTAATATGTTCTTCAAATGAATTAGTACAAATTATAATGTCATCTATGTAACAAAATACTTTATTATCAAATTGGGCAGCAAAAAGGTTATCCATTAATCGTTGCATTGTGGCTGAAGCACCAACAAGACCAAAACACATTACATTATAGTGGAACAAACCACGTCCTGGTACGGTAAAAGCAGTCTTTTCCTTTGAAGAAGGAGAAAGAGGTATTTGATGATAAGCTGCACTTAAATCCAAGGATGTAAGAAATTTTGCATCCCTGAGGTTGTCAAGAATGTAACTAATATAAGGGAGAGGATATGCGTCTGTTTTAGAAACAGCGTTAATCATACGACTATCCAAGCAGGTACGGACAGAGCCGTCTGGTTTCGGTACTAAAGTAACCGGAGAGTTCCAAGGTGAATTTGATGGTTCAACAATATTAAGTTTCAACATACGATCAAGATCATCATCTAGCAACTTTAATTTTTCTGGACTTAATCTGTAATATCTTTGTTTGATGGGTTTAGAATCCCCTGTATCAATATGATGTTGGGCAAGATGGGTACGACCCAGTCCAACTTTTTCAGTATCTATTTGAGAGAAGAGAGACTTCATGTGATTCAGTTCTTCAATTTGTTTTTCAGTTAAATTATCTATGTTTCTTAAACCATTTTCTGGAATATTATCAATTTTATCTACGTTATTACAAGAAATAGACTTTATGCAAGACAGAACTTCAGGAGCAAGATTGAATGCTTTCCAAAAATTTATACCAAAGTGAATAGGAAGTTTGATTTGAGGTTGAATGTAAAATCTTATAATTTTAACAATCTTTTTATATAAAATGGGAACATCCATATAATATTGACAATAATATTCGGCACCGTTAGCAACACGTATATAACATGGTTGTTTAAGATTTTGCATCGGAATACCAAGATCAAGAAAAACCTTATGAGCATTATCTCCTAATATCGAACAAGCAGCACCACAATCTAATAAACCACTGACACAAATGTCATATACCTTCACAGTTAAATAGGGTCTCTTATCAGAAAGAGGAGGTTTAAAATATGTCTCCCTGCAAGTAGAAGCACTCAGAGAGACTGACTTATTCAGTTTTTTTGACTTATTACACTTTGGGCAGTCAGGAGTTTTTACATTTTGTTTGCCGCATTTAAAGCAAACAATATTTTTAGATTTATAACATTGAGAAGTAGAATGATTATTTTTACCGCATCTAAAGCAATGAGCAGAAGAGTTTTTATTAGCCTCAACCGAAGTCGACTGATGTACAGACGAAACATTTTTATTATTAACATTGGGATTATGTGATTTAAAAGTTTTACTTTTATAATTAAAATCAGGAACACATGTAGTGTCCTTGGAAGTAGAAGGTTCTACAAAATTTGAGATACGAGCCTTATTGAGTTCAAGTTTTTTACAAAGTTCTCGCAGATGAGAAATGGATTTGACATCAATTAATGCGAGTTCTCGACTATATTCAGGTCTTATGTTTCGTAAAATAATGTCAAGTTGTTCTTCGTCATATAATTTTTTAGTAAGTCGGGACATCATTCCCAAAATGATAGACAGGAAAACCACAATCGATTCATCCTTTGCTTGTGTTCGAGAATGTATCTCTTGTAATAGCCGAAAGTCAAAATCAGCAATGTCAAAGTCAGAGCGTAAAGCGTTAATGAGTGAATCATAATCATGATATGCGTCTTTATTAGCACGATACCAATACAAAGCAGGTCCTTCAAGGATTTCTGGAAAGCCAGTATATATTGTTTTTTTAGGTATATTACGAGCAAGCTGTAATTCTTCCAAGCGAGCTATGAAAGCACGAACACACGAGTCACCACGATATTTCAAATTCAAAGTATTCAAATTACAAGAAGTAGCCGGTTGATAAATAATAGTTTTGTGAACGGGAGAAGGAACGGAGTCTTCGTCATCCGATTCAGAATCAGATGACTTGGCCTGATCTGATAAAAATTTTATCAAAGCGTTTTGAAGCACCAGCAGTTCCTGGTGAGGATTACTAATTCGCGACAAACGAACCAAAAGATAATTAGCACGTCCGCATAGACGAGCACGAACATTTGCAGTGAAGAAGGACGGACCTTCCCCAGCATAACACGATGAAAGAAATTCATTGCCTTTGGCAATCATCAATTTAGTTTCTTCTTCTATAGTTATCGAAGAATTATTAGAAGATGGCTTTATACTACCCCTCCTAGAAAGTTTTAAAGTTTCACGTAATAATTTACGCAAATTATCCACAGAAGCAGTAATGTCAAAAGATATGTTCCTAATTAGGAGTTCATGAGTTATCTCATCTTTTAAAAGAAAATTAACATTACAATTTAAAGTATCCATTGTAACAATATAAAGTATAGTGAGTACTCTTTACTTACAATATAGCTGTAAAATACAGCACCAAAACGTTCAATATAGAAACCTTAATACTTACAAGAAGCACTTAAGTACTAGAAATAATATAATATGTATAACTATTTTTTGAGAGAAAAAAAAACATATTTAAATTAAATTTTCATTCCACACAGCACTAATCTTACAGGGCCACACGTTGGGAACGACACTGAAAGGGTTTAAATTGGCTAGCTAAGGAAAATCTTTTTCTTTTATAGAGAGCAGTATTTTTATTTTTGTGTTAATTAACTCAGGGAGTGGGTGGTGGCCTTGGACCTGCCTTTTATAATATAAACCACAAATGAAAATAATTTAAAAGAAAAATATCTTGAGGTAAAAAATATCTTCAGGTAGATTTTATAATCTGCCAGAATCAGAACTAAATTATTCTGTCAGAATCAGGGCGCCAGTGGTTTATATCATAAAATGGATCAAGACAGTACTGTGTGCAATAAAATAAATACCAGGGAACCTTTTAAATCATATTTAATTTAACATGACAACCATTTAAAAAGGTTTGAGAATATCTGGTGAAATGAACAGAAACATAAAATATCACCGCTGTCTTCACAGAGAACTATTCGTGTAACAGTAATAATATACAAGTTTACATACTTAAAATTACTAATTACGCTTCACTGTTATGAAGATACATGTCCAGCCGTTGGATAAAAAGTAATATAGATTTATCAATTACCTACATGGTATTGAAATGAAAAGGTGCACAGCACTAGAAACCAGGCATAAAAAAACGTGGTTTTAAAGAAAACCTTTTAGAGAAAGATAGGTAGATACATAGTACCAGAAACCTAAATGTGTGTGGGGCAAAGCCAAAGCCCTACATAAAAACCCAGCCTAATAGCTGCATATAAAAACTTGCATGGAAAAAACCTGCATAACAGAGAACCCTGCAACAAAGAGAAAACTTGTTACAGTGATGAACGTATAACGGAAATCTTTAGTTTTGAATTAGCATAATATTTCCAAACACTTACCCATTAAGGGGTTTTTTTTTAGCGTTAGGAAGCCATGTTGGGACAGAGCCCGGACGACAACCACCTCAAGATGTCCGCCGTGTCCGCGCCATATCTAGAGGACAAATCACGCGTGTTACCCAAAAGGTTCAAAATCAAACAGTAGAATGAGAATTTGAGATCTCAATAAATATCACAACAGACTTACCACCGAGGTTTCAATTAATTTCTTTAAAAGATTCCACCAGGAAGGGGACCATCAAAATCCATCACATACCTATCAAAGAAAAAGAACATCTAATTAACCAAAAATGTTTTAAAAACAACCATCGAACATGGTATTGAGAATCCATTAGGATAAATTACACTTACCGGATTTTCTAGTGGTATTTACTTTATTAAATTTTACATTGTCCTATAAGGACAAAGCCAAGGAAGAAAATGACCGAGTCATTCCTCGAATCACTTTGACAGACCACGCGTTCCGAAACGCAACACCAAAACAATCAAGTCAGAATTCTTTTTAAGGAAATAAATTATTTTTAATTTTATTTTAAACGAATTAAGGAAAAACAAAAGGAATAATAATCCATTTGGATAATGGTAAATAACCTGTATTTCCAAGACTAATATTATTGAACAAATTTATACGAAAACACTAACTGTCATTTCGACTATTAGAAACGTTCCGAAACTTGACTCCAGTGCTTAAAAAAAATTTAGATTTATGGCTTTGGATACTACCTCTTTTGGAAGAAGTCGAGAATAAAATGAGTTAAAAAAAATTATCAACGCCAATTAATTTGGAAAACAACTAGTAATTTCTACAAGGTATTATTTTTATCAAATGACAAAAAAAACGGTGTTACAACATTACAAGTTTAAAACTATTTTTTTGTGTGTGATTTGCATTATTGCGAAACTATTTATCATCATCATCATCATCTCAACCGAAAGACGTCCACTGCTGGACATAGGATCTCCACAATGATCGGTCCTGCGCTGCCTGCATCCAGCGGCTTCCCGCGACCCTCACCAGATCGTCGGTCCACCTCGTGGGGGGCCTGCCCACACTACGTCTTCCGGCGCATAGGGTCTTCCGGGGTAACCTATCACATTTTCGAAAAACTGAAAACCAAATTTCAATATTCCGTAAACGATTCATACATTTTTCAATTTCCATTGTATGACTTGACATATTTTTAAATCACCACAATAACACTTTACAATTATCCTTTTTCCGCACAACGTTATTCCGTTTTACGATTAATCTTTTTTACTAAATACCGTAATCTCACTTGGTCTTTTTTTAAACGCTAGATTTTTTTTGTTGTGTTATTTTTATTATTCCGAAGTAACAATTATTATTTTTTATAATTACGACACAATGTTTTTGGAGTTCGGGGCACCCCGACATCTGTCGGTTAGGTTAGAAGGGTATGGCGGGCGTGGTGGGCGAGCAAAGCAAGCCCACCTCGCCCGCCATACCCTTCTGTTAGGTTTGACATGTATGCATGCCTGCTTGTGCTTGGTTGCATGCTTGCTTGCTTGCTTGCTTGCTTGCGTGCTTGCTTGCTTGCATGCTTGCTAGATTGTTTGCTTGCATGCATGCTTGCTTGCTTACATGCATGCTTGCTTGCTTGCTTGCTTACATGCATGCTTGCTTGCTTGCATGCATGCTTGCTAACTTGCTTGCATGCATGCTTGATGGAGGACAGAATGTAAAATGGAGAAATTAAATTTGTACCTTGCAATATAATGGTTCGATTGAGCTATCGCACATGTAAAAAAATTGTTAACGTTGTCATGGATTTTCGGTATACTGTAAGGCCCAAACCCGGCATTGGGCTTACAAAGTTTTTTTTGTAAAGGAAATGTAAATAAAAAGATTTGATTTTGGACACTTGAAAGTTATTTGCTTTATTTCCTTAAATTACCTCTAATATAGCTCAACAGTAGAGAACGAAGGTTCTTAATTATGTTATTTCAACCAACACAAATTTTCCACGAAATCAAAAGTACCTACGAAATATAAACCACCAACCAAAGTGTTAATTAATCTTTTAACCGGTGAGGATAAATTGAAATTTTCAAAACTTATTTCGGCGAGCAAACATCTCTTTAAGTATTTAGTTTTATATCAAAGAATTAACCATTCTTAGAGTTTGCCGCAGACTCAAAAAAAGTTAACAGGTTAAATTAAAATTTCAAAAATTAATTCCTAATTATTCCACCCAAGTTATAATCATTTTTAGGGTTTTCTAATGGTTCTCCATTTACTGAAATCTTAGAAAAGAAAATTTAGGTTAAGCTTTTAGTTGCAACAGGTATTGAAAAAAACCTTATTAGCAGAAGCGAAGAGAAGACATAGAATCTTGATCAAAAGAAAGCGCCTCACAGCAGATACATCTCCGCCGCATCACGGCACGGGCTCAATAAATATTTTTGGGAATCTTTATCCTTCTCCAACCATCTCCTTAAGAAATCACCTGCATCGGTGATTCAATTTATCATTCACAAGCTGTAAAATTTATTACCATACGGTTTTACCAAACCACGGAAATGTGAAGAAATAAAGACAAAACCATCATAACCCCAGTATTTCCCTACGTTATTTTCCTGAAAGAAACAATTTCCAAAGGTTTCAACCCTCATTAATACACGAAACATTTCCAATAAATCTTAACAATGACGAATATTCAACTACCAAAACTGCAGACAACGGAATTTTCCTTCCGTCTGGCCACCCCAAACAAGTCTTCATAAATTATTATTCTAAATGGGAAAAGGCAAAGAATTTAAAACCCATAAAGCCTAATCTTAAGTTAAATTTATAGCTTGGAAACTTGACCCATCTTGCCAACCCAAAATCTCAAAAATCCACCACGTTACAATACTGGTAAATAGTTTAGCGGAAATTTGAAACATCGGTGAACAAGTAAAAAGGTAAATTAAAACGCGGAAACATGATACAATGGAAAATGTTATTTCGGATAATAAATTAATTTTCTAACCGATAAATGTCAAAAAGTTAGCGGAATAACAATATTCGGAACAAAAAATATCGGAAATACAATAGGTAACCGTCTTCCGGTGCTAGTTATAGTTTAAAGTAATAAATAGAATATAAGCGAGAAGTGAAAGTTCAGTCATTTGACCACACCTTTTTATCATGATTGAGCTAATTAAATCACCCGGTGACTTAAGTCAGTTTAACACAACGAACTACGCGTAAAATCGATGTCTCGACGTCTCTAAATTTAAGTTGACAATCACCTGTCAAGGGACATAAGGTTTCCATTATCATACTAATATTATAAAGAGGTAAGATTTGTATTTGTGTGTGTGTGTGTGCGTGTGTGTGTTTGTTTGTAATGAATAAACTCAAAAACTACTGAACCGATTCACCCAGAGTAACATAGGCTACCTTATACTGCGGGAAATTGCCTCATTCCCACGGAAAAAACTGTTAACGCGGGCGGAGCCGCGGCGGGAAGCTAATTGGTACATAAAGGAGTGCAGTATACGTTACCGGGTCGTTGGTGGCGTCGTGCAGCGCGCTGAAGAACTTCTGCACGGTGCCGTGCGCGCGCAGGTGCATGCGGAACGCGGCCGCGCGGCACTTGGACGCGAGCGTGATGGCGGACAGGCAGCGCGTCGCCACCGGGTTGTTATCCTGCACAACAGAGACAACATCAAACAGCGGCGATGATCAAGTGGCTAAGCCCGTTGACTTTCATTCAGAAGTTCGCGGGTTCAAACCTCTGCACGTACCAATGTGTTTTCGATTTTCGAATTCATATTCCATGCTCTTACGGTGAAGGAAAACATCGTGAGGAAACCTGCGCACACCTGAGAAGAAATTCAAAGGTTGTGTGAGAAGTTGACCAACCCGCACTGGGCCAGCGTGGTCGACTAAGGCCTATTCACCCTAATATCAGGGTAGGCTCGAGCCCCTATGTGGGGACGTATATAAGCTGTTATCGAACACACACACAAACAATACATGTCCTTCAAGGTCCGTGCATTATAGGGACTCAAAACAAATTTGTATGTAGAAGTTTACATGCATTTTTAAAGTACTTTTACGATGTTTAGCGTAATAAATCGAATGTAGTTTTACAGTACCAATGAGTAGTAAAGGTTGATACCAATTTTGCGATGGAAGAACAAAGCGTTGTGCAGAAAAGAGCAAAATTAAAATGCTCAAGCCATAATCCTCCCCAACCTGCAGCTATATCTTCGGAATTACAACGACCAGTGTTCTTTCTTAAATGAGCAATGAATAGCAATCTGATACTAACTTTTTGGATATAAAGTAAGTCGAAAGACCCCACCGTTTGGCTACACGAGAGGGGAGGATTATAGCTTGAACATCAAGCTACAATCCTCCCTAAACTTTAGCAATATCTCCGAAATTATAATGATAGCAACTTTTTTACAACGATACCAACTAGTACCAAGGGAATAGCAAGTTTTAGCATTGTCAGAATGGAATTTCGTTAAGGTTTGATAGGGGAGGATTGTACCTTGAAGGACATAACAATACGCTATATTACACCACTTTAACACACACTCCAGCCCCTCTAACAAGCCCGGTCCACGCGTAACAGACATAATTTAGTCGTGCGTATCCTATTGGAGGATATTTCAATATGGCGGGTTTTTTGAAATGTGCGACAACTTTTGTCATGATAAGACAGTCGTGATGCAGCAACGCATTGCATCGACTGAAAGGTATTTGCCCGTTCTTGGCGTAAGGCTGCTTTTCCACCAGAGCTGTGCTAGTAAAATGTGTCGTACGAGGATGTGTAGCTGTGCTGTGGAAATGTGTAGGCGTTTCCACCAGAGCTGTGCGAGGTAAATGTGTCGTACGAGGATGTGTAGCAGAGCTGTCAAAATGCGCATTAATGTGCGGTGCGAAGATGCGTTGCGAAGCTGTGAAATGTGTGAGCCGGGTGTGCGGCAGTGATATCTAGGGTCCCCAGTGGTGTCCAATGACGAATCTAAGGTCAAAATTGAAAAAATTGGCTGCCATTTTGTTTTTTTTGTTTTTTAACGGATTGCTTTCAAAATTGATATCTAGGGTCCCCAGTGGTGTCGTCGATTTCGAAAGCAAATTCGTGTAGATATCGTACACAAACGCGCGATTGCTCTTTCACTATGCCCTATGCCCGGTTTACATTATTCCAGTCCAACACTGGATTCAAGTGCTGGATGCTCTCTACTGAAATAAAGAGTACCGGCACTTGAATGCCGTCCAAGTAGGTTCATTCCAGCCCAGCACCTACTGGAATACAATAATCAATCATATAATAATAAATACCACACTGTAATGCTATTCCGATGCTGTAATTATATGACTCGGCCATTACTTTTAGTGTCTGCCACTGCTCCTGCTAGGCTGCCGGAAATATCTCTAATTAAATGGTTCTGCAATGATATCTACGGGATTCACTCACACTTGAGGGAGTGTTCCAGACAGCGGTAGTAGCATGCATGACGAGTGGCAGCGCCTGTGACCTGTTTCTTTTCTACATTATACTCACTAACCTGCCTATGGAACTGAATAATACAATACTCTCAGAAAGATATATCAATGAGCTTGTCCAGATTAAATAAAAGCGCAAGTATATTGGCGCCTTGTCGGTGGAAATATTCGATTTTCTCTTTTATCTGTTGTATAATGCTCTTCTTAGTCTGCCCCTTCCTCTCTTGCCCTCAATTTTCCCATCCCAGATATTCCTTACAAATGCACTATGATCAAGACAGTAAAACACTCCAAACTTTTATAACCCTTATTTGTCAGGGATTTAATTAAATAAAACACGAACGAGACATACCTGTAGTGAATCCAAAAGGTACTCTATGTCATCATTAAATTCTTGGAATTCTCCTATTTCTTGTATTTGATGCGCTTTCTTCACATTTCTCACCACTGTGTAGTACTGGAAAATATAATTGTACTTTTATTTTTATTAATAAAAGTATTTCACATGTTAATCCAACGCCTGATTTGTAAACAAACCAAATTTTACCAAAATCCATAAAAATAAGGTAATTAAAAAACACAGGATTTTTGGGCTACTATGCTAAGATTAAGTGACACACTATTGAGTTTTAAATTTCTTGACAGATTTAGCTTAATAAAACCATGATTTTTACAAAGTTCATTCATTAATTAAAAAAAATTTTTTTTTTATTATAACTTGAAACTGTAACATTGTATAATAATCCACAAAATCCCACTCAATATGTTTACTACTAACTACTAAGAGACATATTAATTAGCATAAAAATCTTACCTCTTTAGCTTCCTTGGCGCATCTTACACTAGTGTAAGGTTTGACTGTCTCAGTGGTTTCAGGGCCATCTATCACCAGGTCCGGCGTCCTGTACTTTGTGACTCTCGTTAACTCCTCAGGCACTTGGCTGACAGGGTTAACCACTTCTGTGCTTTCTGCCTGCTCTGGTCTCGGAGTCTCATTTCCTTTCTAAAAGTTATCAAATTCAACATAGACATAAACATTCTGTGTAGCATTCAAATTCATCACCTACATTATTTCAGCCAGAAGATATTTACTACAAAACAAAGGCCTCCCAAAAGATCTCTGAAATAAAGATTGGCCCTGCACTGCCCTCATCTAGCGGCTTTCGACGATTCTCAACAGATTGTAGGGCCAATTCCAGGGAACATTCAAGTTATAGATTTATTAAATCAGGATTGTTTTATTTTAGTTTCACAATAATGGTTCATTGAATATACCTACATTGAACTATGTCAGTATAGTTATTTGACACAAAATGAAAGATAAGCAAAAAGTAATTTATAGCCATGCATGATTATAACCAAGAGCTTGGAATTAATAACATAGGCACTTATCAACTAAATTAACATTCATACGTAGAACAACTCTAACCTAATAAAATGCATGAATGTATCATACTATCATACTATTATTATAAAGAGGAAAGATTTGTTTTTTGTGTGTGTGTGTGTGTGTGTGTATGTTTGTAATAAATAAACTCAAAAACTACTGAACCAACTTTAAAAAATTCTTTCACAATTAGAAAACTACACTGAGTAACATAGGCTACCTTTTACCGCGGGAAAACGCTTCTTTCCTACGGGAAAAACTGTAAACGCGGGTGGAGCCACAGCGGAAAGCTATACAAATAAAACAAATACATGTTGCTAATCATGAAATTATAAAAAAATAATAAAAAACATTAATACTCACATCGTTCCATTCATGTCTATAAAGGTGTCTTCTTTTTCTTGCTGGTAATGGTGAAGGATTGTCATTGACAAGAGATTTGCTCTTGAATATGGAGCCTTTCTTTTTTGTAATCACTAACTTTACACTTGGTTTGTCATCTGTTTGGTCGTCAATTTCCCTAGGAGACTTGAACATGTCATCTTGTTGTTTTTGTGACTCTTCTTCTGAGTACTCATTGGGACAGCTGTTGTAAGCAGAATCAGAAGATTGTGTGTTCTGTTGTATTTGAACTGTAGCATCTTCTGCTGGAGTATCTTGTAAATTGCCTTCACTTTGCTCTTCTTGTAAGGGTTCTTGTTCATTATCTTGACCTTTCTCAGTTTGATTAACTTCTTGTGTAGTTTCAGAACTTGAGTTTTTATTTAGATGCCTATGTTTCTGTTTTTTATGAGGCTTCTTGTGACTCTCTTGAGACTTACTACTTTCTCCTCCCGACAATATGTCTAGCAATTCATTGTTATCTACTTGAGATTCAAGTACTTTTTCACCTTCTTGTTGTTCCTCAGCAGATGCTGCTGTAGCCTCTGCTATGGCAGCCTCATGCTTTTTCCTTCCTTTTCTACCTTCTCTTTTGATATCACTAACCGTTTTTGTCCCAGATTTGTTAATGGTTTTAGAAGTTATGGCATCCAAATAATCATCATTTTCACTGTAATTGATATTTGGTCTATTCCTCCTTGCTCTACCAGAAGTGCTTTCAGGGGGTTTTGGTTCTGGTGGCAATTCTTTTGGTTGAACTTCTAGCCTGGGTGATTTGGTGATTGGACCAGATGAATCTAGTTTAGCTAACTGCAATTCAAGATCATCAGCAGGTTGGTTTTTAACTTTAGAGTCCTCAGGAACTGGTGATGCTAGAGTTTTATATAAATCATACGCATCAGATCCAGGAGCAGGAGAACTTGGCTTTTTGAGAGGCTCATCGTCAGAATTTTTGTGATGTCTTTTATGAGACTTATGCTCTTTTTTCTCCTTTTTCTTCTCTTTTTTACTACTTTCTTGACTCAACCCTGGACACTTTATTGTAATCTTAAGCCCTTCATGTTTTGGGGAGCAAATTGTTTCCACTGATGGACTCTTTTTGTGTTCTGAACCTATATCTGAATGTGTATCCATGGAGGAATGTCTGTCAGAACTAGGAGATGTAAAGCCTTCATTAGAATCTGTACTAACAATTCTTGATGTTCCTTTGGATATTCTAAGTACAATTGGAGGTGGTTTGCGTTCTTCACTGGCTTCTTTGCTTGTAGAAGGACTTGCTATGTCAAGTTTTGGAGTTGGAGTTGCAGGAGAAGGACTTGGCATAGTTGTGGCCAATGAACTCACTTTAGGTGATGGAGCATTGGCCCCAGGTGGTGGTGTCTCATAGCGACTAAAATCAGGTATAGGGCTGTTGCTGCCATCTTCTGCATAATTAATTTTCTTGTTGCGATTTCGGACCAAATACCTTTTAATTGGTGGCTGTGCATTTTCAGCTGTGGGATCTTCTTTAATGGCAGCCTTAGTAGGTACAGTTTTCTTTGCCTTTGTTTTGTCAGATTTTCTTGGTAACTCAGGAGAAGATGAGTCCCCTCTATTGTACACCCTACTTCTTTTAGTTGTTTTCTTATCCTTGCCAGTTGAATGTTCAGGAGACAGAGGTGCTGCAGGTACCGGAGGGGCATAAACAATGGTTGGAACTGGAGGATATAGTTCTGCATTGCGAGACTTAAAGAATTTTTTCGGCTTTGGTGGAGGTTGTTCAGTTTCAACTGCAGGTACTGTCAATGGGCTGTTTTGATCCTGAACAGGCTTTTTAACAACATTGTTGTAAGCTGAAACAGATTTTATTTGATTAAACACCATCATAACTACAAGTTTGTTTGTTATAAGCAAAGCTACCATATTGTGTAAATAATTGCCCTAAATACTCTTCATAACCGGATAAACCAAACTTTCACCTGTTATTTGTTGTTATCTAACAAAATTCTACTATAAGTAAACAATTAAAGTTGATTATTGAGTCGAAAGTTATCGTTCAAGGTTGTAAATAATCATGAATGTCGCAGCTATCTTACCGTAAGGTGCATTTCTGATTGAAGTGAAGCTGGTGATGCCCCATTTTCCGACCGTGCCTGCGGAACGGGCAGCTGAGGGACAATTACTGTTTTCTCTGAATAGAGCACTGTCCAAGGGTACAGCCACGCTGCCTGCTCGGCCTCTGCCCCAGCGCGACATACTGATAATTTCATCAAAACCGATGACACTTGCACTCTCCTCCAATCAATCACCTCGCCAAATGTCAAAACAGCACGCAACGCATGCCGATTTACAACGCCAAATGTTTCTTTACACACTATTCGTATTTCTTATGACCACTTTTATTATCATTCCTTTAATTTATCGCTAGGGAATGAAAACATAGTCCAAGATAACGCACCCGCCATTTTTACAGGAGCGAAGTTCTATTTCCTCACAATTATTTATAAGCTTAATCAATTGACAAAGCACGTGTCACATCGAAACTAATAGCATTATTATAACCAAATTTCTTTGAACACTTGAGGTAGATTATTACTATTGATTTTAACATTGAAACAATGATAAATAGAACACAAACTACGATGTTGTCATCTCATAACACTAGCGACGCCATATTGGCAAAACACAAGACAGGAAAAAATCAACCAATGGACGCACTGTGAGCGGTTTTGTGTGTTGCCATACTTTTTTTCTTTATTTGACCTAATAAATGTGTGGCAAAACCAAACGTCAACTTTGGCGTGCGATTCTTACGTCTTATTTTTGCTTTGCTCAGGTACGGTACGGCATGATGGATGGCACGGCACGGTTTAATGTATTATATCTTATTTATAAACCCTACTTCAATGTCATTGCTTACACATTTTACAAAAAAATCCGCGTTAAGGCACAGAATATATAGTACTAGGTTACAGAAGGCTAATCTGATAGCAAATATGCGAATTTAAATCTAGTCACCCCGCCACTAATGTTCAAATTACATTGAACGCGTCGAACGTGACCCTGGCTATAATAGCCTACCGTTTGTCGTTCGCCCTTATTAAAACAAATTGCACCTTAAGACCGCGCCGCGAGAGTCCGTATTACCATAGACTAAATAATACTGGTTTCTATGTATTTCTATTAATCGACGCCACGCTCTTTCACTGGTTTCTATAAAGCTACGACACGTCGTCTACTGCTGCTGCGTGCAGTCGGCTACCAACTTGTACCTTTTGTAGAATGAGATACAATACAAATACACCGCGCTCACTCTTGCGTATAACTGCGTCCCTTTTGTCTTTTGTCTTATGTCGTGTAAAATAGGTGCCTTAACTTAACATGTTAGCGTGTTAAAAACACGAAAACACGGAACTGTGGACCCGGCTTAAGACGTTTTTTAACGTCACTGATAGTCTGTTATTTCCGATACAATATTACTTTCCTCTATGGTCTGTTCTGTTACCAGTACCAGAAATTATGACGCATTGGTCGCTCAGCTTTACAAAATTACAGGCACCGTAGTACATTATATTTATTCTGTGGTACAGAGAAGTACTCGTAGTAACAGGGTGGGATTTGAACACACACACACACACACACAAACACCGTTTCATAATGCAAATAAGTGCTAGCATTGTTATTTTGATAAATAATCTGTTACATTTGTACCTAAATGGCAACACAGAGCTTAGGGCTCTCCCAAACCACGCGCGTTATTGAGCGCGGTGTAAAAATCTCGAAGCGCACGATATAAAAATCGACAGGGATATAATATTTTTTCAATAAATTCATTTGATCGTATACAGTAAGTGACGAAAATTACTTACTTATTTACTTACTGAAGTACTAATTTTTTTTCTGATCGGGCTTTAACCTATGGTAAAACCTGTTATCGAGTCTAACGTGTGTAACCTAAGCCAGTCTCGCTCGTCATAAAACGCTTGATTACAATCACGTCATGTGGCCCTTTGTTAATTAATTAATTAGCCTAATTAGTCCTTCAGTGACGCAAAAAACATTTCTTATTTTCATATCTAAACCATAAGTGACGCTAATTTGTAAGAATGATTGGCATTTGAACATGGTACACACCAAATGACGCTTGAGATTTTGGATGCTGGAAAAATAAAAAACTAGCCAAATAAAGTTCAATTTGACTGTAAAGCCGGGTCCACAGCTCCGTGTTTTCGTGTTTTGAACACTCTAACATGTTAATTTTAACAAAATAGGGGCGTGGCTTAACAAATTTTGTTCAGCCTAAACATAACATTGTTTGCCGAGACGAATGGATAACATCCCCCGGGTTCGCCTGCGCGGGGAGGGGAAGCGTCGAATTTTTTTTTATTTGCTCGCTCGCGCTCATTGAATGAAGGAAGACGTCAGTGCAAAAGTCAAAGAGAATGTACAGTAGGCAGCACATGCGGCTGGACATTCGCACCACGATTTTCGCTCCTACTACTACAGGATAAAGGCGCTCCCAAGGTCATTATGTCCAGCCGCATGTGCTGGCTACTGTAAATAAAACTAGCGTTGCAAAAGTGTTGGTTTGTTTTGTGTGGAACCTTATAAATATTGATTAATGGAGTGGAATAAAGAGAGTATTTGGTTGTTAATACAACTTATAAGAGAAAGGCCGATAATTTGGGATGTAACTTTGGAAGAGCACAAAGATAGGTACAAAAAAGTAGATGCCCTGTCGGAAATTGCAAAAATTTTTGGAAAGTCAAAGGAAACTAAATTAACGATAGCAATAACAGCTTCCACGTCTTCATCGTCGGAACTCATTTTTAAAATGAAATGAAACAAAACATTCACATTTAAGGGCGTGGTTTTGTTAGCCAAAACATTAACATTATGCGCAGTGGACGGGCGGTTTTGATAAACAAATTGCACAACATTGTTTTGTTAGAATGTTTTGTTAGAAAATTTGAGCTGTGGACCCGGCTTAATGTTGCACAGTGACGCAGCAATAAATAATATCTAGCACTCGAAAAACATACAAAACACAAAGGATTTCATGAAATTCTTTTTTAAACATGATCCACACAGAATCCTGTGGATCAGTTTTCATTTGTCAATATTTCGACAAATATACCATTTGGAGACAGATTAAGTATACTAGCACCGTCACGTATGATACGTGACGGGACCCAACATTTGAAATCCACTCTCGTACGTAACAACATATAATTAGAAAAAGCAGAAACAAGATTTCGAACCGTCATTTCGTGTGGCCCATGTTTGATACCGTCACATTAGCTGAATTTTGCCTTAATTCGGTTGTAAAGCTATTCATAGCAAAGAAAACTTCCGTCACTGAGGTTCTAGATTTATTTGAAACCAATCGGTGCAGTATTTACGATATAATTTGAAATTAAAATTTGTATGGAAATGAGCTAGGGTGACCACGAAGTCAATCTTTTGCGGACATGTTATTTCATAAATTAAAAAATTAAATTCATAAATAAATAAATTATTGCGGCCGACTAAAATCAAATACTGAAGTATAAACACAAAAACTAGTTCTATCTACCACGTATTAAGAAATCCATTTGTGTGAGTTCACCCCTTATAATATTTATTTATAATGGTAACACCATGTGATTAGTTCTGCATGTTGGCCACTGTGTGGCGCCACTTCCTGTTTTAAAAAGGAAATTGTTGTAAAATATACCTACTTCACTACCTGCAAGTAAACAATTAGATTAATTTTACAAAAACACAGACTGCTACTGTTTTATATATTTGATACTAGATTAATTTTATAAAAACATAGACTGCTACTGTTTTATATATTTGGTTGATACTCGCATTTGAAAAAGAACTGACCAAAACAAATTATAAGAAAGTAAATTACTACACTACTACTACTTAGTAAATTACTACTATTAATCATTTGTTTTACTTACATAAATGTATTTAAATAAAATTATCCAAACTTTACTAATATTTTGTGAGAATAGTGTCTAACAATAACTTTTTAGATTTTTGTTTATTCTGGCCTAGAATTGATATGACAGATATTATTTTTTGATGGCTACGTACGTTAATGTTGCCAGGATGATTCACAAAAAATAAATAATAATTTCAGCTAATAAACCATAGATCAAAGATCAACTGAAGCGCGACTTTCTCCCACCTCTCTGGCTAGATCAACTGATCAAAATAAAAATAATAAAAAAAACTAGTAATAGACAGGCATAAAAACGTTAAATGTATAGATATACAAAAAGTCTGTTGTTTGGTTTCAGATAAAGTAATGCTGCCAAAATAAATAATAACCTGCTCTATTATTATTTTCATTGTAAAACTTAAATATTTACTTAATAATAAAAGCCTTGACCGGAAAAAAAAGGCCCGCCCGCCCCCATGGGCGACCATTTCTGAACCATTTCTTTTACTAAATTAGTTTAATAGATTTTCCACCACAGAGTTTTTTTTTATTTTTCTAGTCGGCCTTTAAAAAATCCTATTAGAATTGTTTTTAAAACTAGAAATAAATCGGTGTTTCCCTGAATTTGATAAAAAACAAAGCTGTAAAACTAATTAACTGACTGAGTACAGTTATTATATCAAGAAAACCTTTCTATCCATAATTTTACGTACATTGTTGTCACCCTATCTTAAAGATTTCATACAAATTTTAATTTCGAATTATATCGTAAATACTGCACCGATTGGTTTTAAATAAATCTAGAGCCTCAGTGACGGAACTTTTCTTTGCTATGAAGAGCTTTACAACCTAATTAAGGCAAAATTCAGCTAATGTGACGGTATCAAACATGGGCCACACGAAATGACGGTTCGAAATCTTGTTTCTGCTTTTTCTAATTATATGTTGTTGTACGAGAGTGGATTTCAAATGTTAGGTCCCGTCACGTATCATACGTGACGGTGCTAGTATACTTAATCTGTCTCCAAATGGTATATTTGTCGAAATATTGACAAATGAAAACTGATCCACAGGATTCTGTGTGGATCATGTTTAAAAAAGAATTTCATGAAATCCTTTGTGTTTTGTATGTTGTTCGAGTGCTAGATATTATTTATTGCTGCGTCACTGTGCAACATTACAGTCAAATTGAACTTTATTTGGCTAGTTTTTTATTTTTCTAGCATCCAAAATCTCAGGCGTCATTTGGTGTGTACCATGTTCAAATGCCAATCATTCTTACAAATTAGCGTCACTTATGGTTTAGATATGAAAATAAGAAATGTTTTTTGCGTCACTGAAGGACTAATTAGGCTAATTAATTAATTAACAAAGGGCCACATGACGTGATTGTAATAAAGTTTGCTGGAGGATAGGTTTGTGTTCAAAAGCCGGAGAACGCGCGTTGTCTGTCTGTAACAAGGGCCTGACACACTTTGACAGAAAAAGATAGTCTTATTGCGATTCCTAAAAGAGGAAATAGAAAAGATGCATCATGTTTTGTCTCTATCACCGACCGAGCATTTTTTCATTGTCGGGTTATAGGCACACTTCATATCATATAGTATCATAGATATAGTATACTACAAAGAGTTTTGAAGAGCCAGCTTCGCTTTAGATAGAGAGAGCCTAGTCAAGTGTTTAATGTACCCCGAAAATCTTTGTCAAATGTCAAAAACGTACCCTTTGGCTACAAACTATGCAACAAAATTTGAGAGTCGCTAGTCTTTCAAGTTTTCAAAGTGACAAATGTCAAAAATTGCGTCATCTTTAGTTTAGTCGTATTATAGTTGTTCAAATTGTTTATGTTTGGATTCAATTTCAAAAATAAAATTTTACGTTTTATCTTGATTATTAGTAACTGAGATATACTTAGTGTAATTTAAAATGTAAAGTTATGTCGTGCATAGTGAAAATGTGTAAATCACGCATCAAAAGCAAGGAAATAGACCCGATGTGATCAGCTTTCAAAGGTAAGCTGTGTTTTTGTGTTTATTATATGTATTTTCGTCATAATATTTGTAGCATATAATCCAAAACTACACTAAATTATGTAATAAAACTAATTCAACTGATTAATCTTATCTAATTAATCAAATTTCGCTATATTTTCCAATAATAATATTTGTACAAAAAGGTTATAATAGGGTTGGAAAAACATAGTCGATAAAATTATCGAAAAAGCTTTTGAGTTGTAAACAAGGAAAATAAAATACCTCTGTAAAACTTATTATAACATATTGTGGTTTTCCCGGAACAGGGTTTTGATGTATTTGGTCAGCCTTTAAGATTATTATTTAAAAAATCTACATAACTTACTTCATTTTCTTTTTTTTTTCAGATTTCTTATAAGAAGAACGTGAAAATTATCCTCGCAAGTCCGATGAAGCTTGATTCGTCGTGCTTTTTCGACTCAAGCATAGGTCAATAAAAAAAAGAAGTATTATTATTGAGAAAAAGTAGATTCAGAGAAGTGGTGTGCCCTACCAACTAGGTCCTACTGTGTGAATACTTTTCAGCTTCAAATGTAATATGTGATCTTTTATTAATAAAACTGTAAATCTAAAATATTTCTGTTTGCTTTTTTTGCTTTTTTAAATAATTATCTGCTAGTTAAGCCCTTAAGTTTCACAAGCGCAAAATTCACCAATACTTGTGTGTATGTTTGTAATGAATAAACTCAAAAACTATTGAACCCATTTCAAAAATTGTTTTACTATTGGAAAGCTACATTCACCCTGAGTAACATAAAGGCTACCTTTAGATGTTAGAATTTCAATTACTAAATGTCCACATGAAAAATAAAAAGGGTATCATATATAAAACAGTTTAATTAAAAAAATTGTCGACAATCTTTTTTTAACTCAATAAGTAGAAAGAATAAATTCAAATAAAAACATGTTAAGTTCGTCTATTAATAAAAATGTAGAGGTCGAAAATCTGTACATAGAAAAGAAAATTATAAAAACCGGGTCAAGGGAATTTAAAACGTGATATAGAACATAATCCAGATTTAAAAAAAATGTTTATCTGTTTGTACGAGTAAGTCTCCGAAACTGTGGCAGCAAAATAAATTGTTGTTCATCCCAAAATCTAAATTAATTTATCTCTGTATCAAGTTTCACCAAAATCAGCTCAGTAGTTTCGGAGCCCATACAATTATAAGGAATATTTTAGGTTTTTTTACACCTTGGGTTACATTATTGAAGTGAGTAAGGATCCCTATTTTTTTTGAAAATAAAATATAGCCTATGTTACTCAGGGTGAATGTAGCTTTCTAATGGTGAAAGATTTTGAAATCCGTTCAGTAGTTTTTGAGTTTATTCGTTACAAACATACACACATACACACACACACACACACAAAAATACAAATCTTTCCTCTTTATAATATTAGTGTAGATATGATCAAATATGATCAACAATAAACAAAAATAAAAAACTAATATTTGCAATTTTAAAAGATAATTGAATAAGAAACATGAATTTATGAAATGTGTAATGTAATGAATAACTTAGTTATTTTTTATTCACAGGTAATTTTATGCATTAATAATTTGTAGGTGGAATATAGCTCCCTTACTAACACCATACAATATCAAAAATTATTAGATTATTACTTAAGCGTAGAGAGTGCACGAGTAGTTCCTATATCAGTACAAATTATTTAATTTTCATTAAAAACTCTACCTGAAGTGCTTGTTTAGTTCCATGAACCGAAAGATTTGCGTTAGGTATATATTTTACTAACACCTTGTATCTATCGATATCGATGTTTTTAACTAGACCCCATCCCTAGCAATTCGGAAAATGCCACATAACTTGAAATTTGACGTCCTGTCAAAATAACGTTTGTATCACTCTGACATGCAAAACTGTCATAAGAGTAAAAAGGATAGCTCTCCATGAAGTGTTGCGGATATTTAACGCTCCCTCTATCTAAAGCGAAGCTGGCTCTTCAAACCTCTTTGGTATACTAGTTAATTTATTGTCGGGTTATAGGCACACTTCATAGATAGACTCAATGTATGTCTTTCTCTTACGCCCGGTCGCACGGTAGCGAATCTATAACTACTATACTATATCTATGGTCTGTAACGGCCTTAATCTAGCAGCGCCACGCACCACGACGACGACAGTGTGATACAATTACTTACCGTCATTTCCCATGTTCCTTATAAATTTCAGGGTTTCAGCTTCGTAGTCCCACAGTAACGTGAAAAAATAATATTATTTTGATATTTAAAACATAAGTAACGCTACGGTTAAAGAATGATTGGCATTTGAACATGGTACACGCGAAATGACGCTTGAGATTTTGGATGCTGGAAATATCAAAAACTAGCCAACTAAAGTTCAATTTAACTGTTCTATTGCACAGTACCGCAGATATAAAATAATATCTAACACTCGAACAACATACGAAACAGAAAGGATTTCATTAAATTCTTTTTTAAACATGATCCACATAGAATCCTGTGGATCAGTTTTCATTTGTCAATATTTCGACAATTATACCATTTGGAGATACTAGCACCGTCACGTATGATACGTAACGGGACCCAACATTTGAAATCCACTCTCATAACAACATATCATTAGAAAAAGCAGAAACAAGATTTCGATCCGTCATTTCGTGTGGCCCATGTTTAATACCGTTATATGAATGACGTGAATTTTACCTTAAATTAGGTTGTAAAGCTATTCATAGCAAAGAGAACTTCCGTCACTGAGGTTCTAGATTTATCTGAAACCAATCGATGCAGTATTTACGATTTAATTCGAAATTAAAATTTGTATGGAAATGAGCTAGGGTGACAACGAAGTTATCCTTTTGCGGACATGTTAAGTATTTCAAAGAAATAATATACTTACTTACATGATACATGCTCTGGAGGCGCCACATGTATATTTTTATGTTTACGGAAACAAGTTCGGTATTTCACGGTAGTCAAAGACAAAAGACGAAAGGGACGCAGATATGCGCAAGAGTGAGCGCGGTGTATCTGTTTCTCATTCTAACGCATAACTGCGTCTCTTTCGTCTTCTGTCTCCCCTGGGTTACGTTCCGTCGCTTCGAGCGTAGTTGTTTGGTTAAATTTTAACCCGTTTGAGTTGCAATCGAGCCACTGAACGATCGAGTTGTTTTTATAACCTCAAATATTTAACGAGAGAAAATTCTTCTCCTGTCTCAATTTTTTTCCACTTTTATATACATTACAGACGTATTAGACGCCTGTGATATACAAATTTAATAAAATTATTATAAAGTAACTACGAAACAAAATGGCGGGCTTTTTGAGTCTTTTGACTTTGACTTTTGAGTTTTGCCAGCTTTAAACGTCAAATAGCTGTCAGAGTAAAAATTAACCATCTCATTAGACGGTTGTTTGGTTGTTTCGCTCTGAGCCACAGAACGGGTGAAACTCTGACAGCTGTCAGGGTAAAATTTCACCGAGCCACGGAACGGTTAGAGCGCGCGCCAGAGCGCGCTCGAGTGCACTCGAACGAAGCGACGGAACGCGCCCCAGAAATGGGTGATTCCCATTATACAATTTTGGACATGATTTTTAAGAACACTATTTTAGCATGGAAATTAGAATACAATGTCAAAATTTACCTGCCTAAGATGCTTACATAGTTTACCATAATTAAAGTATGTACTATCACAGTATAAAATATAGTATGTACTACGTACATAGTACCGTGCGTGATGGTTCACGTCATTGAATGCTCCACAGAATAAATAAATAGGTACTATCATTTTTATATTATTACCAAAAATCTTGTTAAATTCTAATGTTAAGAATTCATCTGTCTAGGTAGGTACCTACCACAGAATCTACTTAACTGACCGAGCCAGTGCGAAGCGTCTCCGATTTGTCTCAGCTTGGACCAATAGCTTTCGTATGTCATTCTGTCACTTAGTCCATCTATTTTCTTCTATAGATCGCATAATGGCCCGATTCTCGTGAAATCGTTTGCGAAATTTAATGTAAAAAAGCCTAACAAAAGCCGGACAAGCCGGACGCCGTTTATTTTGCCCGGACGGGCAATCAAAAAACCTACAGTCTGACAAAAAAGTTAAGGAAGTAGCAACACTGCTGTAGTGTTGTCTCATTTTCACTATTAATTAGTTGGGAAGGGACGACACTACAGTGTTGCTACTTATTAATTTCTACTCAGTGAGTGAGTAGTACTCACTCACCTACCACATTTTTTTAAATATACACTAAGTTTTTTTTCTACTACTCTTTTGTCAGACTGTACTATGTCCGACTCCGGCTTTATCCGGCCGGACGCCTGGCAACGCGTGCTGCAGGGAAGTTTGCCTATTTTTGACCAATAAAAATCCTTTTTCTAATGTTATGGTATAAATATGGTTAATAATGAAGATTTCTGGGGTCGGAGATTTTGAAAAAGCCAATAAAAGATAGTCGTCCTGCCATCTATTTCTGGGTCTGCTCTGGCTTCGAATTCCGTCATCTTCGTTCGGGCACCCAATGCGTGACGACTCCGGTCCGGCCCACCTATCCGGATCCATTCTGCTGAAATACCCTGCCTGCCTAATCCATCTGTTCCACCATTATTTATTATATATAATATAGGTAGGTACCTATAGGTAAAGCTCGAAAATAAAAAAAAACCTCGCCATAATGCGGAATTTGAGTAGAACTAAGTAATTTATATAAAAATAATTTTATAATGGAAATTGTACCCATAAACATAAAAAATACACGTGGCGCCCGCAGAGCATTTTTTTATTTTTCTGGTCTTTATACTATTATGTATGATACGAGTATTACCACCTAGATACCTATATTATATTCTGTGGCTCCACTCTAGTTCCTGACTGGAGTGATATTTTTCATTATTTCTAAAATATTTTATGTAAAGATTTTGTCTCTTCAGGGACATAAGGAATGAATTAAAATATTATTTAATCCATTAAAACTGTTTATTTTGATCAGTTTTACAGTAATGATGTTGCTCTTAGGGTTGATAGACGTGAAGTGATTAATTGCAGCTAACGTCATTACAATACAACGAAACGCCTGACAAAAGATAAAAGCAAACCTAATATAAAACAACTTATTAAAATAGTAGGCGCTTTACTAAACATACTCCCCCCCGCTGAAAGGTCTACCTTTCAGGAAAGAAAAGAAAATCTATTAAAAGTAGACTATACAAATTTACCATTATTTATAACGTAAGTATGTCTAAGACATTAGAAAAGCTAAAAGCAAAAAGTGAAAATGTAATATAAATTAAAACTTGAAATTGTTTGTAAACTTCATAAAAATAAATCTTCACAGACTTCAGTCTTCATCCTAGCTTCTTCTTAAGCTTCGTCTTCAAACGGGAATAAAGGACATAGTCGAACTAAAGGTCTTCTCACAGTTCCTTTAGTTGTTCTGATGTCAGCGACTCGTGATATTCCGTCTCGACCAGGGAATAAACGAAGAACTCGACCAAGTCTCCAGCACATTGGCGGTACGAAGTCTTCCTTAAGCAAGACCAAATCGCCGACTTTGAGATTTCCTTGTTTTGCAGTTGTCCTCCATTTGGTTCTTAGTTGGAGTTCTGATATAAACTCTTTCTGCCATCTCTGCCAGAAATGCTGCCTAATTTGTTCAAGCCTCTCATGGCGTTTTAGGGCATTTGGATTTCGATCTTCCAAAGAGGGTGTTGGTAGCGACACCAGGGGCCGTCCAATGAGAAAGTGTCCTGGGGAAAGAGGAAGGAAATCTGTAGGGGAGCTTGACAACGGATATAAAGGGCGACTATTTAAAATTGCTTCTATTTTTGCAAAAAGAGTAGATAATTCTTCAAATGTTAAATGTGAGTTGCCCATAACGCGCTTCACATGATGTTTGGCGGATTTCACGCCGGCCTCCCAGATCCCTCCGAAATGAGGAGCATAAGCGGGCAAAAAAGTGAATTTAACACCTTCCTGAACCGCAAACTCATTTATCGCCTTTTGTTGAGTATTTAAGTATTGTTTTAATTCCTTATCAGTAGCAACAAAGTTACGGCCGTTATCACATAATACTTCGGCTGGCTTGCCACGTCTCGAGCAAAACCTTTGAAAGGTCATTATAAATGCATTCATGGACAGTTCGCTAACTGCTTCCAAATGTATACATTTATATCTCAAGCATACAAACAGACACATGTAGCTTTTTACTAATTTGGCTCCGCGTCCTTTTCGATTTAATGTTTGGAAGGGTCCAGCGAAATCAAGTCCTACTGAATAGAAAGGAAAACTAACGTTTAATCGTTGTTGAGGTAAGTCACCCATTTTAGGTACTAAAGTTTTACCACGTACGCGACGACAGATGACGCAGTTATTGACTGTACGCCGAGCCAGCCGTCTTCCGTTAATCGGCCACACGTTATCTCTAGCTATAGCTAGCAGCAACTGAGGCCCTGCATGCAAGTTACGTAAGTGTTCTCGTTCAAATAGTAATTTTGTAAAATGATGTGATGAGTTTAATAAAATTGGATGCTTTTTATTGTAGGGGTAATTGGATGCACTTATGCGTCCTCCAACTCTTATCAAATTATTTTCAAAATAAGGAGATAGGGATAAAATATTTGATTTAGGTTTCAGATCTAATCCTTTAGACAACCTATCGAATTCAACCGGAAACGATTCCTGCTGCGAAATGGAACAAAGGTAATTAAAAGATTCATTTAACTCTTCATTATTTAAATGACCACAACGTTTATTATTTGGATTTTTTGAATTGTATATAAATCTTTTAACGTATGCTAGTGTTCTTTGCAATTTATTTAAATTAGAAAAATTTGTGATATTTATTATTGGCTGAATTATATTTTCTTTGTAATTATTTGTATTAATTGTGTTAACTTTTATTTCAGGGTTCTTCGGAGAAGGTAAGGGTTTGTTATCAGGTAAGTAATTTTTATTATTATTTTTATTCATATGTGTATTTTTAGCTTTAGTTTTATTAATATTTTTTATTTCAGGTATATTTTTATTTTCAGGTGTTTTAAGGGCAGGCCAGTCAGATTCAGACTTCAACAAAAAACTGGGACCTGACCACCAAAGATCTTGATCCTTTAGTTGTTTTGGACTGACACCCCTTGATATTAAGTCGGCTGGATTAAGATCAGTGGGGACATACCGCCAAGAAGAAAGTTGTGTTATTTCACCGATTTCAACTACGCGGTTGGCTACGAAAGTTTTATAATTTTTTGGATGTCCAGCCAGCCATGACAGTACTACGCTGGAATCACTCCAGTACACATAACGATTAGGTTTACAGCGTATGGATCCGGAGATACTTTTGCTTAATCTGGCGGCAAGGAGCGCGGCGCATAGTTCCAGCCGAGGAATGGTAACCGGTTTTAAACTGGCTACTTTAGATTTTGCACACAGTAATCGGACAGTGACGTCACCACTATGATCTACCGATCTCATGTAAGCAGCCGCTCCATAAGCACGCTGCGACGCATCACAAAAGATATGAACTTCGATACTTTGAGGAGATTCGCAAAGAACATTTCTTGGGATTTCTAAATTTGATAAATAATTTATATTATTGTAAAAATCTAACCATGCATTTTCACACTCAGTAGGTAATTGTTCGTCCCATTCTATTTTTAATTGCCACAAATGTTGTAATAACATTTTTACTTGCACTATAGAAGGACCTAAAAGTCCCAAGGGGTCAAAAATCTTAAAAGCATTTGACATAATGGAACGTTTTGTTACCTTCTCGATGGCATTCGAGGAAATTTTAAAAGGAAAATGCAGTTTATCGTTATTAGGGTTCCACCCTAGACCTAGGGTACTGAGGGACTCGCTAATAGTTAAATGTTCTTGATTTTCAGATGCAATATTTTCTATAATTGCTGGTAAATTACTTTTAAACTTTCTCAGTTTAAAACAGGCCTTATTTAGTGACTCTGTTAATGCATTTTTTATGTAATAAAGTTTATCTTGGCTGTCTGCCCCAGTGATGAGATCATCAACTAGGAAATCTTTTTGTATTATTGTTTTAATTTCCTCATCACCACATTCCTCTCCCACCTGCCATAAGCACCTAGTACTAAGGAAGCTGGCGCTGGCCGTTCCATAGGTAAGTGTATTTAGCTGTAAGGTTTTAATTGGCTGCGACTCCTCGTCCCGCCACAATATCAGTTGCAAGTTTCTGTCTTTTTCGTTAACATTAACCTGGCGGTACATCTTCTCAATATCTCCGCATAAAAGATATTTGTACTGCCTAGCTCGCAACAAAATGGAGAACAGAGTGTCCTGAATGTTTGGCCCAACCATTAAGATATCATTTAGGGAGCGACCAGAGGAACTGGGATTTGAGCCGTCAAAAACAACGCGTAGTTTTGTTGACTCGCTGTTTTCTCTGTAGACTGCGTGATGACATAGGAAATAAGCAGTATTAGGAATTTTGATAGGACTTTCAGACAGATGGCCTAAATCAGCATACTCTTTAATAAAATCTTTATATTTTTCTTTTAGTTGTGCACATCTTCTGAATCTCTTTTCTAAGCTCAGAAGGCGCATTTTTGCTTTATTATAGGATTCACCTAGAGAAGCAGGAGGTTCTGCTAAAGGCAATCTAACATTAAACCTACCAGAGTCTTCGCGATAAGTATAAGTAAGAAAATGCTTTTCGCATAATTTATCATTCTCACTTAGCAACGGTTTCTCTGGTACGTTCTCTATTTCCCAAAATTTTGGTAAATAATTATTGATAAATTCTTCAGAATTTTTTGATATAGCAGCATGGTTGCATAGAAGTGTAGACGTAGAGTTCACTTCAATACTGCCGGTGATCAACCAACCGAATTGGGTATCTTGTAACATTGGATTCATGTTATGTGAATCTAAAGAACGTCTTCCGCCCTTTAAGATATCCCAAAACAGATCGGCCCCTATCAAAACATCGATAGGGGCTGGTTGGTCAAAGGTAGGATCAGCCAGCAGCAATTCTTTAGGTATTTTTATGTTTTGTATATTTATAGGGTGTTTTGGTATTTCACCGGTCAACTCTTCCAATACTAAGCATGAAAGTGTCACTTGGTAAGGAGAGTTTAAAGATTTAATGCTAACAATACAACTATCGTTAACTTTATTTGTGCAATTATTGCCTATTCCAATTATGTTTATAGTATGTGTGCTATTTGTTTGCAAGTTCAGTTTTTCTTTTAGTGCTTTCGTGACGAATGAGGACTGACTACCACAATCGAGAAGTGCACGAACCGTAATAGTTTCATTCGTTTTAGGATTACAAACGTCAATACGAGCAGTTGACAAAATAACTTGTTTATTAATTAAGGTAGGATTTGCAAAGTTAACAATGCTTTCTGATTGCTCAGTGTTTGATTGATTAGCAGAAATATTTTTCTTATGATTATTATCATGATTATTAATATGGAGCAATGTATTATGGCGTTTTTTACAAGTAGAACATGGACCCATGCGACACGTTTGGGTAGAGTGCCCTTGCTTTAAGCAATTATGACAAAGTCGATATTTATTGACGTCCGCCAATCGCTCCTGAACACTTTTCGATTTAAATAACGAACAATCATAGATTCTGTGATTTTCACTGCAAATAACGCAAATAAAAGTACTTGATTTTTCTTGGTTCGTTGTGGCGAAAGAATATGATCTTTTTTCGTTTTTATTATTTTGGTTTGAACGCCATTCTTTTGAATTATTTTTTGTAATATTATTATTTTGATTTGAATTATTGTTTTGATTGAAATTATTATTTTGACTGTTCGACCTATTTCTATTCATAGCTTCGAGAACATCAGCGCGATCAATCAGGAACTTTTTAAAAGTTTCTAAACTCGGGTAATCATTGAATGTATTTTTATGCTCTTCCCACTTTAAAAGTGTGCTAGGGTGTAGTTTGGATGACAACATAAACACTACTAAGGTGTCCCATTCGTCAGTGGGCTGACCTAAGCTAGACAAAGCGCGCAAATTTTTGGTCACGTGATCTACTATGAAACGCAAAGACTTTTCGGTTTCTTTATTACTTTGTTGTATATTAAATAACGATGTTAAGTGGTGATTTATTAGCAACCGTTTATTATCATATCGCTCAACCAATAAGTCCCAGGCTTCTGTGTAATTATCAGAAGAGATTTCCAAATTAGAAATAATTCGACTTGCTTCCCCTTCCAAGTAGGAAGAAAGATAGTGAAATTTATGAATTGACGTTAATTTTTCGTTTTTGTGAACCAAATTAGTAAATGTGTCACGAAACTCAAGCCAGCGAAAGTACGAGCCATCAAATTTTGATATTTGTATTTGTGGTAGTTTTATACCTAAATCATGAGCATGGTGGTTGTGAGAACATTCACCTTCGTGTGCCGAATTACGCCTTGCTTCATTTTGAGATTCTTGCATTTTATCTAGAATTGTTTTAGCTGTAGCAAGACTTATAATAATTTCTTGCTCGATATCCTCACGAACACCAAGCTCAGTAGATAATTCACTTTGATTAATAATTTCAATTTCGGTTTGCAATTCATCAAACTTTCCACTTAGTGCCTCAAATTTTGAAATTCTTAAAGACAGTTCAGTTATTTCAAGATTTGTAAAGCTTATTTGTTTGCTTATTTTATCGAGATAATTTTTAAACTTTGTTATTTGACCTTTAATTGAGCTTCTTTTGATATACAAAATTTTGGCACTAGCGGCGACAGCCTTGTTTTGTTCCTCCGTCATATTGAACAGTATTAGTTACAAATATATAATTTAAATTGTAAGCAACTGAAATTGATGCAATTAATATATGATACTCAACGAGAGAAACAAACAAAAGGCGATAAATAAGTAGGATATTATGAATCTCACGCTCCTCGTTCCGAAGTAACCACGCGACGAACTAGGAGACCGGCGCGCGATCAGCTGATTGCAACGTTATCGCAGCCCCAGTGAGTCCACTGCATTCCATGCAATAACCTGTAACGCGTCGTTAATGGGCGTGTGAGCGTGATTGTAATAACTTATTGAATTTACTATAAATCATAATATATTTATTATAAACTTTGGTTTCCGTACCGGGAATCGAACATGAGTCTTTTGGGTGAACAATTAATAATTTCGTTATAATTGTCCTACCAAAGGATTCGAATCTACACTGTATGTATAAGTAATTTATTTAGATTGTAATGTAATTGTTCTTTATGGTAGTTAAATATTAAGTAGATAGATATTATGTACCTATTTAAATATTGATGGTATTCGTATGTAAGTATGTACTTACTTAAGTTTATTTTGAGTAGTAATTAGATTTATTTTATTTTATAAAGGTAAGTAACTTTATTTATGTATAGAATTAGTAGTAATTAAGTAGATAGTAGTTATTTTAATTTCATTTATATATGTGATTACCTAAGTATTTATCTTTAGGAAATAAATAGGAATCTACAATATATTATGCTATTTAGTACCTAATATTGGATTGTTTGTGACATAATCTCATAGAAATACGTAAATAGTACTTAGTTATTTTGAATAGTTAGTTATTAAGGAAATAGAAGTATATAATAAGGCAAGGTATATATTTACCAAAATTATAAACTATCCATTCTTTTCGCAAAAATATTAACGAAATAAGCTTTATTTCTCTTTGTAGATGCACTTTAGTTAAAATTCGAATGAAAATCTTTAGGATTTCAATAGGATTTAGGTGGATTTAGGGAGAACAAAGGAAACAATGGACACTTAGCTCTTTTGGATGTCATGTGGCAAACGGCGCTCCGGTGTGGTTTTATAACTTCAACAGCCCAATCCACAACTTGTCACGATTCCAATGATGAGAAGAGGTAGTTATATTGAACGGTTGACCACCAGACACTGCAACGTAGGCTTCCTTTGTCTTCTTTTAGGTTACTGCACCACTGCGAAGGTATTTCGCGCCGACGACGAGGATGTTTATTGAACTGTACTCCGTGGCGTAGAACTTTTGCGTTTCCACTTGTCCAGGGACAGCTAGCAGGCACAGGAACAATCTTAAGTTTGGATTCTTGCTTCCCGGCTGTCGTTCGCAGCTTCACGATGACCTTTGTACTACGCCATGACACAGCAACCGTGAATCTTTAACAGGCAGCATTTATTAATAGCATGTCCTGTCACGGTCGCCAAATTTATGTCTCTTCAGGGACATAAGGAATGAATTAAAATATTATTTAATCCATTAAAACTGTTTATTTTGATCAGTTTTACAGTAATGATGTTGCTCTTAGGGTTGATAGACGTGAAGTGATTAATTGCAGCTAACGTCATTACAATACAACGAAACGCCTGACAAAAGATAAAAGCAAACCTAATATAAAACAACTTATCAAAATAGTAGGCGCTTTACTAAACAGATTTATATAATACTCGTATGTACTAGCTTTGCGCCCCACGTCTCCCTCCACCCGCGTTAACAGATTTTCCCGTGGGAATGAGGGATTTTCCCGCGGTAAAAAGTGACTTAGGTGTTAATCTAGGGTGTAAATTTTATTAAAATCGCTCCAGCCGTTTAGACGTAAAGAAGCAACAAACATACACACTTACAAACTTTCGCCTTTATAATACGAGTAGGTATTAGTGTGATTTACCTATCTACCTACACTAATTAAAAAAATATATATCAGGGCATTGGAGCGAAGGATGAGGAGGTGTGGTTCTGACCCTAAATCGGAGGCTTATTTGATGCAAAGAATTTCTTGGCGATCTATAGGGGAAACGCTGCGGAAATGGGAAGGTTTTTTGACGTAGCTTCGATTTGGATTTAGTTATACTAGCTTTCCGCCAAGCGCAGCTCCGCCCGCGTTAACAGTTTTTCCCGTAGGAATGAGGCATTTTCCCGTGGTAAAAAGTAGCCTATGTGTTAATCCAGTGTGTCAGCTAACTCCATACCAAATTTTATTAAAATCGCTTCAGCCGTTTAGACGTAAAGAAGTAACAAACATACACACAAATTATAATACATATTAGTATGATGTCTATTTTGAAACTGTGTGTGTGTGTATTGAATTGTATTTAATGACATTTAAGATTTTTAACTTGAAAATAATAATAATACAGAAATACAAATATTTATAGTAGGTACCTACTTACTATACCCTCTACAGTCCATATAATAATTGACATAAAAGAAGGATAACATTTTATAGATTAAAAAAAACTTTGCACATTCTTATTATTATTTAACCTGTAGACGTCCACTGCTGGGCAAAGGCCTCCCCCAAGGATCTCCACAATGATCGGTCCTGCGCTGCCCGCATCCAGCGTCTTCCCGCGACCCTCACCAGATCGCCGGTCTACCTCGTGGGGGCCTGCCCACATTACGTCCTGATACATTGCGCTTATTTCAGCCAAGGCGGTACCTATTTTTAGTAGGTACATAAGTTGCATCTGACTAGACAGTCCGCTGGCGTTTTTGTTGTTGTATAAAAGGAATGTAAGTGTGTGTTAAAAAATAAAATGTTTTACATAGGTATAAGTATTATTGTTATTATTGTTGTAAATCGCCACTCGCCACACGGCTTGTAACAATCTGCCGACAGAGAACCCTTATAGCTTTTTCGGACATATTACATGCGGACCTCTAAGCACAGTCTGGAAAAGCAGATTATATTTGAGGAGTGTCTTTTCAAAAGGGTTTATTTCACTATTTAAGAAAATGGAAGGCAGACGTGCTCAGGGTAGGGCGCCTACAAAGTGGTCCGACGCAGTGAAGGGAGAAGTTGGCGGCAGCATCCATCGTGCAGTCCATTGCGCATATGAACGCACCCACTGGAGACTGGTTGTACGTGGTCACGATCCTGAGCATTGAGAGAACGAGGAAGAATTATTATTCTTATATAACATTTATTGTTGGTACTTTTTTTTCGTTATGCCTGACTTCGAGGCGCGCGGCGAGGCCGTAGTAGGCAGCGGATCGCGTACGCCGCCGCCCCTGGTACTGGTTTCTTCAACGTCCTAATCTTAGTTCTCGATAGTGGCTTCCGCGGAATTTGATACGGCGCTGGAGCATCTAGAAACAAAAAATTCAATGGTTATTTATTGAAATATCTAACAGGTTTTCGTCTGCTTCGCATAGCGTAAAATACAGAGAGAAATTAATTTGTTAATTATACTTCCTTTAAAGAATTTTTGCAAAAAAGTGCGCGATACGGCGGCATTGCCTCCTCCATATAATGAAGAAGTGAATTTCTACATTGAAACATGCTCACATAAAAATTGGCAGAGAGATGGGAGCCGCTTTCGAAATTGGTTAGAAATAAAACAAAAACTATAGAACAAAATATTTTTGACATTTAATTTTTTTTTTCAAATCTTAGCGAAAGTTGTCTACAGTTTTGGTACCTATGGAGTTAGCTGACATACTGGATTAACACATAGGCTACTTTATAACACGGCAAAATGCCTCATTCCTACGGGAAAAACTGTTAACGCGGGCGGAGCCGCGCTGGGCGGAAAGTTAGTAATAACTAAAGTAGGGACTACCTACTATAGGTATTTGGTATTAATTCTGTGACAAGCCAAATCGAAGCTACGTCAAAAAACCTTCCCTCTTCCGCAGCGTTTCCCCTCTAGATCGCCAAGAAATTCTTTGCATCAAGTAAGCCTCCGATTTATCCCGTTTTAAATCTTAATAGTTATAATAATAATAATAATAATAATAATTTTCTTTATTCAGGCAAATTACCCATGGTACAATAGTACATAAATAATTAATAATAAAATAAATATAAATAAAATTAAAAGTAAAAATTGCAAACTAAAACTATTAGCTTTTGTTCGCGTCCCTATGCATTGCAATCCAATGCTTTACCATAGGACTAGATAGGTCCTGTGTCAATGCATTTATAATGCTATTGTCCGAGCTACGCAATCTCTCCCAAAAAGAAGCTATACGAGCCCTGACAATCGCAAAAAAGTCAGGCATTGCCGCCCCGGCGAACATGGCCGACGCGCTGCAGTATCTGGGCAACTTCATAAGGATGCGATATGTGTCATTATATTGCACCCTTATGCTACTAAAGGACACCCTCTTGTATCGGCACCAAAGCTGGCACGTGTACAAACACTGGCAGTAGGCCCTGAAGAGAGTATCCTTCACTTCTTTACTGCACTTGGCAAATCTGCGTGCAATCATGTTGCACCGGACCGACAACGCCCGCCTTTCTCGCTCCATATCCAGATCATCTCGTCGATCATCTGTTACAATATGTCCGAGGTATTTGAATTGCTTCACAACCCGAACTGCCAATCCATTCAAGCATACATTCGAAACTCGCTCCGGACCCCTCCCCGCCCTAAAAATTACCATCTCCGTCTTACTAGCATTATATTTCAATCCATGAGAATTCGCATAATTCTCACAGACTGATAGTAGCTTGCGTAGCCCACTGATCGATGGGCTGAGGAGCACCATATCATCCGCGTAACTGAGGTTATTGACGCAAACTCCATTGATATGGCACCCGACTCCAGTGCTCCTCAGCTCACCGATCAGGTCGTTAATATACACATTGAAGAGGTCAGGAGAAGTTAACCCACCTTGGCGAACCCCGCACTCTAACCTATAAGCGTTAGAAGTCGTGTCACCCCATCTAACATGATTTGTCTGGCCCCCATACCAGTGCTCCAACAAATCGACAACCTGTCCATGGACTCCTGAGCCGCGCAATTTTCTCCAAAGAATATCATAATTAACCAGAACAAAAGCACGGCTCAGATCAAGAAAACAAGCATATATCGAGGTATCACGATCAACGTAATAGTCGACAGTATGCTTAAGGCTGAAGATTGCCGAATCCGTTGAAACACCGGCACGAAAGCCAAACTGCGCATCATCAATACTTAAATTTTTTAGCAGTTCGAGCTGCAAAAGCCGCTCAAACACCTTTCCTATAACTGTTCCCAGGGAGATAGGTCGATAATTGTTTGACGAACCCAAGTCACCTGTTTTATTTTTGACGATAGGCACGACGATCGTTGTCATAAGCGAGTCTGGTAAGTATGCATACTCCACACACAAATTGTAAAGCATACATAACTTCGTTATAACGTTACATAACGTTATGAAAACTGGCTTTCCATTTATTAGTATAGCTGACTAAAAGATCCCAAAAATTTAAATATACCTAAGTTTAATAATAAGCAAGATACATCTATTTAAAGCAAGCATAGCATAGAAATTACGGAAACAGAAGCAGAAGTAGGTACTAGATATGATTGGAGAAAAATGAAGCCTGCTGGCAACAATAGAGAACAGGAGAGGAAAAAAGTGGGACACCTCATGCGGCACGAGAACTTTTAAAAAACATTATGGAAGGAAAGATGTAAGGAAGGAAAGGAAGAGGAAGACCGAGAAGAAGATACTTTGAACAAGTGAAGAAAAAAGTAAATATGGCGTCGTATCAGGATGTCAAGGGGTTGGCAGAGGACAGAGAGGAAAGAGCTCCTAAATTAAAGAAGAAGATAATAAACTTAAAGATATGACAGCCAGCACATGCGGCTGGACATGTTGACCTTAAGAGCGCCCGTATTCCGTTGTGGTAGAGGTGAATTTCGTAGTGCAAATGTCCGCATAATATGCTGGCTTCTGTACTTGTCTTATTCTTACGATTCAGGCTCAAATTTAGAAAGCGTCAGAGATAGTGCAACGAAAAGTAACTGGATAAATATGAATAAATTACGTACTTCTTATTAATTTCTGAGGAATTACATTCGTTTTTTTCTTTCTTTTTCTTACGATTTAGCCTAAAGCCTAAATCATTTAGGGCCTGTAGGTAGGCCTACTATGTAAGTAGCAACAGGCTTGAGAAGCTGTCAAACGCGACATAGTGAGTGACATTAGAGCCATAGCAATTCTGTCAATATGTCGCGTTTGACAGCTTCTCGAGCCTGTCGCTACTTACATAGTAGGCCTACAGGTCGCGCCGCGCATCGCGCGAAGCTCCACAGCTTCGGCCACCCAGGCTCTAAGGCATAAGCCCTAGATGATTTACCCTACTGCGCCCTGCGAAGTGTTGCCAGTGACCCATAGGCAAAATTAACATGAGAGATCTAATTTTTTTTTCATTTCTAAAAACCTGCTAGAAAAATGTACCACCGAAATTGAGAAATTGATAGGCGTATAACCTAACCTAACTTTTGCAAAAAAAGTTCAATTTTCAAGTAACGTTTATCTTATTTTACTTAGAAAACGACTTCAACACTGTAATGTAGCATAAAAAAAGATTTAAAATACGCAAAAATAACGTTTTGAGTTATGTAACACTAGGGGCTCGAAAATAACGTAAATGTTACAATACTAACGTTCTGGCAAGTTCCGCGCCGCAGGTAGCGCCGCCGCCGCCGCCGCCGCGCCAAGCTGTGGCCAGGGGGTTA
Source organism: Teleiodes luculella (assembly GCA_948473455.1). Taxonomy (NCBI): domain Eukaryota; kingdom Metazoa; phylum Arthropoda; class Insecta; order Lepidoptera; family Gelechiidae; genus Teleiodes; species Teleiodes luculella. Next base: position 6,234,650 of record OX419592.1, on the reverse strand, counting down.
GGCTCAAATTTCGATGCACCAAAGACCCATTATCATTTCTCGTAGCTATCCAAAAATCTGCATCTTCGAAAGTATCTGAAAAAATAAAAATTAATTATTACCTATTAATTTGTAAGCTTGTTTTACGATACAAGGCATAACGCATAACGTGCGCATAACTAACTAATTCATATGTTAAATTATTTATTCATACAAATTAGCTTACCGAATTCACGTTTCACTTCAGCCTGCCAAAACTTCCAACCATCATCGTATATTTCTTCTCTCTTTACTCGATCTCTTGTCACAAAGCGATCTTCGTCCTTAGGATATGCAACAAGCAATTTTTCATCCCGTTTTCTGCGTACCACTATCCAGCCGTCCGGTACACACACGTAGTTCTCAATACCTTCAAAAGGTAACGTTAAGAACTGTACTACACTGAATCTCTCGTGATTATTAGTCATCTGAAATAAATACAAACTATATTTTGTCAAACAATCGTTGGTTGTCTATCACCTAAGCAGAGGCCCCAACTTCGAAACTTATTTCTAGAATTGATATACTTATTATTAACGTTTTGAACAAGAAAGAGTAAAATAACTTCGACTTTTAAAATTATTATTTTATATTATTATAACTCAAAACAAAATTATTAACTGGAAAACATACACGGTTATCTTGATTTATTAATAGATAAAAAATATTTTTATGAAAATATACTAAAAAAGAAAACAGTAACAAAAAAATATTTTACGTGTAAGTACAAAAATAGAAAAATTGTACTGACCTTTCAATGGAGGTATGGTTTTTTATACACGAATAAATTAATATTACAACAGTTGTTGTTCACAGTTGATGCGAACGCTGTAAAATGATTATGACTGACGGCTAATACCTCGGTGGGCAGCTTTTACACTGAATGTTGCAATCAATCGCTACAATAAGCGGAACAGCGATGACGTCACCTTGGCTTAGGTACTACGAGTCGAATCGCTACAACCTGTGCTGAGCCCCCCCGGACGTAAACAAATTAATCATAGCGGTAGAATTTTTTTTTTGCTTTTACATTCTATATCTATGTGTAAGATAGTGGTCAAATTCACTATCATTATGGGAGGACGAAGGCATTTTATATGGGAATACAATGTACAGTTTATTGGCTTCCAAACATTATTTTTTGTTTATTTTAGCGTCATTCTAACTTGGAACTTTGTGCCGTATATAGGATTTAGGCGACTATTAGTAAAAAGTGTAGTAAACATAAAGAAAATTACGATTAAGTTCTTTTTAAAACACTACACCGATAAAATAAAGTTAGATGAACAAAAATGAAAACGGTTACATCTTAATTGTAATCATCATGAAACTTTGTACACATATCCTGGGAGGTACTAGAAGTAACATAGGGTACTTTTTATTAAAAAAAATATATATTTAAAAAAAAAAAAAACTTACGGAGAGAAATTTAAAAACTTCATTCCCACGGGAAAAAAATTTAACGCAGGCGGAGCCGCGGGGCGGAAAGCTAGTATTATATAAAAATGAAAGTCCTGACTAACTCATTTACCTATCAGTGTCCAGCCCAAACCGCTGAACATTATAAAGCTGAAAGGCGCAAACATCCTTTGGATGACGGAGGCACGAGATAAAAAGCGATTTTTAGAAAAAAAACGGGATTTTTCCGACAAACCTACGTTACATTACCTACCTACGGTTGTAAAATAGAGGTTGAAAGAAGGTATGGAGAAAAAAAAAGTTGACGTTTTGAATTGAAATGCAGGGGTTATATCCTTACTATATATAATTATAATCAGTACATACATAGTATAAAACAAAGTCGCATTCTCTGTCCCTATATCCCTATGTATTATGTATGTTTAAATCTTTAAAACTACGCAACGGATTTTGATGCGGTTTCTTTTAATAGATAGAGTGATTCAAGAGGAAGGTTTATATGTATAATACATGAATACACGGACGTATATATAGCTTTGACAAGGGGGGGGGACCGCATATAAAAAAAATGCGGCCAAGTGCGAGTCGGACTCACCCATGAAGGGTTCCGTAGCAGCAAGTAACATAATATAAAAGTTCTTGTAGTTCGTTGTAACTTTGATCGATGTTTTAATAGTGAAAGGTAAATTGCGGTTTACGATTTATGACGTATTAAAAAAAAACTACTTACTAGATCTCGTTCAAACTATTTTTTGATGGATGTTTGCATAGTAATGTACCTACATCATATATCATTTTTTTAGTTTTAACATTCTCTTATTTTAGAAGTTACAGGGGGGGGACACATTTTTCCACTTTGGAAGCGCTTCTCGCGCAAACTATTCAGTTTAGAAAAAAAATATGTTAGAAACCTCAATATAATTTTTGAAGACCTATCCATATATAGGTACACAACACGTATTTCACGAGTTTTAGTTCTAAGTGGGGAACCCCAAAATTTATTGTTCTTTTTCTATTTTTGTGTAAAAATCTTAATGCGGTTCACAGAATACATTTACTTACCAAGTTTCAACAGTATAGCTCTTATAGTTTCGGAGAAAAATGGCTGTGACATACGGACGGACAGACAGACAGAAAGACATGACGAATCTATAAGGCTTCCGTTTTTTTCCATTTGGCTACGGAACCCTAAACACGGATTTGACCTTTATCCAAAAAGCCAATAAAATCAAGCAATTATAGTTGCGCGTAATTTGTAATTATAAACTCGAGTTATGAACGTGCTCTAAAAATAATAATTAATAGGTTTTTTTTTGTTTGGTCTTTCGAACAGGCTTAGATCAATAAACATGCTGCCTAATAATAATAGGTTCCTTCAAATAAGTATAGGTCCACTCAAGACCCTTTTTCTCAGGGTGGAGGTAGCTGCAATTACTAAATAACAAATGCTACGTACAGTCAATTAGAGCTGCGAAAAAATCAAACTTCTAAGTCAACGCAATCAAAAGGTACCGCCGTTTATGCCGCAATTTCGACTTTCGCTGGGGAATCAATACATACAGAGTACCTACTTTCCTTGAACTCATAATCTAGAAATTTGATACGAAGCAACGTCGTAGCAGATATAAAGGAAAAATTGCGAGAATCACACATTTTTAGTTGTTGTTGTTAACAGCTCATATAATATTATGTCCCCGTCAAGGGGCTCAAAAAATATTTTTAAATTTCAAACTACCCCTTTCCTCGTGAACGCGTAGTGGTATTGAATTGAAATTTATATCAAATACTCAGGTCTATAATAATATAAGCTGTAACAAAATCCGGAACCCTCGGTGCGCGAGTCCGAATCGCATTTGGCCGGTTTTTTATTTAAATATACTAAATCTGAGTTTTTATCAATAAATCTTATATCAAAGTTAGCTAAAACTATGATAATTATTGTGTCTATAAAAGTGCGGTGTAAGCGGTGTTGTAAAAATTACTAGCATTCTTGAAGAATGGGGGGTGTACGGACCCCCAAAACCCCCCCCTTATATACGTCCGTGCATGCATAATATACTTAGGAATAACCCACAATAACCATTTTCCTGTGCGAAGTCGGGGCGGGTCGCTAGTATATATAATATTATAAATGCGAAATAACTCTGTCTGTCTGTCTGTTACGCTTTCACGCCAAAACCACTGAACCGATTTTGATGAAACTTGGTATGGAGATAGAATAGACCTTGGGGACGGACATAGGCTACTTTTTACTGCCGTTATCTAATCAGTACCAGATACGCTGGTGCAGTGCACTGTTATACTTATAAAATACGGGACGTCCGAAATGGTCTAAGAAAACAAGGTCTAACCACTAGACCACGTGACTGACAAAAATCTACGTCATCTTGCGCTGTTCGTCCTTGTCGAATGCGTGTTGATAGACAAGGATGAACAGCGAAAAATGACGTAGGCTCGTGTCAGTCACGTGGTCTAACGGTTAGACGTTAGACCTTGTTTTCTTGGACCATGTCTAGTCCGAATGTCATAATTCCATAATATATAAAAAGATAATTAAAAAAATATATAAAACCGCCTTCAAAGCCGCCTAGGATTAACAATTTAGCTGAAAGCATAGAAATTTAATATGGCTATTAATGTTCATTATTTACATAAGTTGTAACATCATAAATAAACATGTATTATGTAGACTAGACATTGTTATACACTTCACCTTGGAGTCGGTGCCAGTTAATAAATTATTAACCGTCGAGGCTAGCTTTTTAATCGGAACCACATCTGATCTCAAAAGCTCAAATCGTCGAATATAAAATATTAAAGGACGCGGTCAGAGTAATAGGTACTGTGGCGTGCATTCGACAAATAATCAATAATGGATATAACAAATCAAATGGAATATTTTATCACTAGTTTTTCTTGTTATATAGCCTCACACCATTAGGGCCGGTTCGTACCTACAGTAGGTACTGAGCCCACTATTGATGACTGCTAGCAGTATAAAATTAAGTGTACACCTCAAAATTTTAATAATACATAATTTATAATGCAACAGCCCTAGAGTTAAAGTATAGATATAGACTAGTTGGCTATAAACTTTGGTAGGTTATGTAAAGATTTTTGGTAATTCATATTTAAAAGTCAATTTTCTCTGTAGCGTAACTAAGAAATGCATGCCATTCTTATATTGATTGTGTCTAATAGTAAGAGGTTAGGTAATGCAATATTGAATCGTAAAAAAAACATATAACAGCGAGTTATTCTTCAATATCTACTTACTGTAAAATGTTGTTAGGTAGGTATTGCCCGCCCTTGCTACCTCCTGACCTGAGCTATATACATACAGCCTGATACCTAAATGTCAAAATTAATGTTTATTGTTTGCTATTTATTTGCTAATAAACATGAGAATATTCAGAACACGTACGTTGTTGATTTCGTTCCAGTTCCATAACGCGAGTCCACAAAACCTGCTTGGGTCTGCCATCTTTAAGCGAAGTCGTCAATTTGCCGGGGTGTAAAAATAGCGGTGCGCAATTCGCCTGCGAGTCGTAAACCCAAGCCCGTGGGGAATAAAGCGACCCTCGTTCCATCCCCACACGCCGCTTTAATAGTTTTTCATTACTCAAGTAGACGCACATAAAAACACGAATAAAGCCAGGGAAGAAAATTGCACGGCTTGCATAATGCTCCTAGCGTACTGCGATGTCGTAAACGCTAAGCAAAATTGGATTAGGAAATTGTAAGGAATTATTTATGGTCACAACAATAGGGGCTCGCTATAAAATGGCAGGGTTTGGTTTATATGCCGTTATAAATATGTCTTGCTGATCTGTTGTGGGGTCCTCGTATGTATAATGGAAGAAAAATATAAAAATCCGTTTTAAATTATTAGTAGTATAAGTTTAGTGAATAGAAAAGGAACGTGCATTCCTATTAATTTACATATTTTTCGTTAACTTTAAACAAATAGGTTAATCAGGTTATAGCGTCATGAAAGCAGGTGGAAGCAGGAAAGACTATGAAGTTCTTGGATTACTTGTATTACCATTCATGTTTGCGAATTAACCACATCTTTTTACATTAACTTCTATTTTGCCATTACAGGGAGATCGATTCTCATTTATGGATGTGAGACGTGGAGTGGACGTTAACCCTCGAATAAGAGGTTAAGGTACTCGCGACCGAACGGAAAATCCTTTGCAAGATCTTGGATCCGACGAGAACAGTGGATGGAGGCTTTAGGCGTTGGAAAAACGCCGAAATCGAAGAACTTGTGGTCGAGCCAAACATCATCGTCGAGACCAAATCCCAACGACTACGCTGGCTCTGTCACGTTGAAAGAATGGGTGAAGATCGCGCTGCAAAGAAGGCATACCTGGGGTGACCTATTGGGCGACGTCTAGTAGACCGATTCGGATTCCGCTGGGTCGATGTTGTGGAGTCAGATCTGCGCTATCTTCAAGTTATCAACTGGCGAGAAACGGCGCAAGACCGAGACCAGTGGCGAATACACGTGTCGGAGGCCAAGACCCACTTTGGGTCGCTGAGCCACTCTAGTAGTAAGGTGTTTTTAAATGAATATAGGTACATAGAATGAATGAACCTACCTTATTCGAAATGCAAGCCTGGTACTAATTATAGACTTCTGTGGCCTAGGTGTGATTGTGGGCCATTAATCAAAAGCAGTTATTTCAGACTCTTTCACATGTAATAAAATACTTAAGGATTTTTAAATGTTATAGGTCTAAACACCGATTTATTATAGTTAAAAATTTCCGTCGGCGGCAAAAAAAAAATGCAGAAAATATGATGATTCGAAAAAAAACGAACAAGTAGGTATAAAAGGTGGGATTGTTGGGATGTAGAGTGGAAATCAGATATTCCTTTTCTTAATACGTCACTATTTGGATCACCCTATATTTCTATGCCAAAAGTAGGATAGTACGTATACAACCTAAGTCTGTCGAATATTTATTTTCTTCAGAGAATATTATCGGAAGTGAGCGTAAAATTTTATTATTCATACATTATATTGACACATTTTAGTTCAAACGCACTGAAAAAATATGTTTCGTTACCAGTAATATTAGGGACTTGCGAACTTTTCTTAACGTGTTAATAAAAGGTTTTTCTATGAGTAATCGAACTTCCTTTATATGTTGTGTTACACTACTAACCAAACTTTTTTTCGGTGGATTATTTTGTACTTTGTATTTAATTTTGTAATGTGTATGCTCACGTAACATCCTTGATTTTTAATCCATATCAAATACTTTTATAATATTATTATATCCCTTGTATAGTCACAACACATCAAAAGTACCTAATTTACGATATCGTAAATCTCAAATTAGCGGCAAACGTTCTTCGTTTTATGGTTGCGTAAAGCCAAAAACTAATCAGCCGTGGAAGGATCCCATCGGATCCAAGACCCTCCAAACTCCAAGCTTATATAATGTTGCGCTTTGTGTGATGTGCTTTACAATAGCAAAACAAGGGGAAATGTTATGGGGAAGACGTCGTAATTTTGTAAGATCTTAAGAGCTTTCGGTAATAAAAATAAATGGTAGGTAGGTACGTACCTAGATTTTATAGTATTATCGGATAAATGAAATATAATATGTTCTAGCAGAATCAAAGATTTAGTACGAATTGCTGGTAAATAGTTTGATGTATTTCAGAGTACTCACTCCATTTTCATTTCCATAATACCTACTACGTATATTGCCGCATATTGCGAAAAGTTTTGGGTGAAAAGTAAGGTACGAAAAAAGGATTTTTACGTATTATGTCAAATAGGCAAATTGTCAGAATTTGCTGAATGTCACACACCTACTCGAAATTTTAATAATAGTATAAGCTTTTTATCGCGTCCGTCTGGGGAATGTCTTTTTTATTTTTACTACGGACGTGCCGGCTGCTACCGTCCTCCTCAATTATTTATACAGACCATAAAAAGCGCACTTCGCCTTAGATCGTACATAAAAGGACTTGTCAGCTATTTACTTGCGTCTAGATAGTAAATAAGTACATAATGGCGAAAAATTTAGCATTGTATAACTGTAGTCCTTAGAGTAAGTAGGCTAACTAATTTGTAACTGACTTAACAAAGTGACTTAAATATCAAAAAACTTCCTGTATATAAAATTACCTATAAATACAGAAATATTTTCTCAAGAAAAAATATCAAATCAAATATCAATATTTAATCAAATATTTGCATACCATGTCTTCTCATTTTTCTTTTAGCATTTCTCGACTATTTATTGTGGTCTCCTTTAAATACTATGCCTATAGGTAGATACTATTTTGGGCAGTAAGGATCCATTCATTATTGTATCGTACTGAAAAAGTATTTTCTTGTAATACGATTACGAGTATGTATCAGTAGCATTTCACCGTTGTTCAGTAACAGTTACCTAAGTAGGTAGAGTCGTGAAATGATTGTAAGAGAAAAACAAAAATACCTTACAATAATTGCGTACATTTTTTGTTTATTACTCGTATCTTGTGTTTGTTTACAGTTGAGACTGGATCCAGCTTACGTAAGAGGTAACCCTAGTGAACCCAGCTGGTCGGCCCACCGTGCAGCCCTGCGCAGAAATAAACGATCCCACACCGATCTGAAAAAAAAGGAAATAGGTACACCGTGAAATTCTACTGGTTGTTTATCCACCACATAGTGGTAGTATTCATTAAACTGAACAACTTTCCCTAAAAAACTATTTAAAAAATATAGTTTAACTTTTCATGTAAACTTCAGTCACGTGACTTTCCACTTTGTTTGACAAGCTGAATTTAATTTTTGAGATTTCAAAGTTTCATGGGTATTACCACTATGTTTGTAGTATTTGTTAAGGTGTTATGAAAAACAAAACAAAACTGTTTTGTAACACGATAACAAAGTTCGCAAGTCCCTAAAGTATGTTTTACTGGTAACCAAACATATTTTTCAATATATTTCACGCCGAGGCAACATCGTGGCTAGATAATATTCAGAGCATATTTCTGTACAATTTGTTTATCAATTTATGCGACATGCGGTACTGTTACATGTTTTTGCCTCATTTAACCTGTGTGTTTTTACTGTTTATCAGATACCGTCTGTTTTTTACTATTTTTAAATCGACTTGAACGCCCATCTCCTTGGCTACCCGGACCATACAGGCGCATTACTTACATTTTTTTTTTAATTTTCAATTTTTGCTTCGATTTAACATTCCCATAGGTACCCAACCCTGCTGTCAAAATTATTGAGCCGTCTATAAGGCTTCTTATGGGTACCTATAGAAATTTTATATTGAAAGCATCGAATGGAAGATGATGTAATAGTCAGTTCCTCACCAGAACATTGTTGAGAGCCAGCGGTCCTCCGAAGTCGCCTCTGCAAATGCTTTGGCCACCAACTCCGCTGGTGCACAAGATGTTGTTGTTGATATTGCTAAAGTACTGCGAGCAGGCATCATTGGTCAACACTTGCAGGTCCGCGAAATACAGGAAGCTATTCGTGCCGATGCCCAAGTCAACTGCAATCGAAGCACGTCAACAAATTAGTCCGAAATTCCGTTAAGAATTTAAATATAATATGGCAGCAAAATTTTCTTGTTAACAGTTCATATTTGTTCCCATCGAGGGGCTCGAGCCTACCCTGAAGTTAGTCTGAATAGGCCTTAGTCGACCACGCTTGCCCAATGCGGGTTGGTCAACTTCACACACAACCTTTGAATTTTTTCTCAGGTGTGTGCAGGTTTCCTCACGATGTTTTCCTTAAACGTAAGAGCACAGAGGCTAACGTAAGAAAGAGCGTCGTACATACGATATGAATTCGAAAATCAAAAACACATTGGTACGTGCCGAGGCTTGAACCTGCGAACTTCTGAAAGGAAGTCAACGGTCCTAGCGACTTCGCCACCGACGACGCTCTCAGTATAGTAACATTTTCTTAGTAGGGCTTAGATTGTACAAGATGTAAGCGACAGTTTAGCTAAAACGTTAATGAATTTGATCAATTTTACCCGGAAACAATAAAAAATATTGATTTCTCCAACTCTGCAAATGATGTTTGTCATTTAAAACTACACAATGTAGATTTTTTTTAAATTTTTGTTTAAAGTTTGTTTGAGTAAGATAAGTAGGTACTAAAACTGAACCGATTCAATATAAAAAAAACTAACAATAAATTAAAAACTTATGATTGAATAGGTAAATGATTTGATTTTGATGTTTTTGCCAATATCAGCAATACTTATTAGTTCGTTGATGGAAGTATTTGTATTTTATTGTTTTGTATTTTATGATAATGAAACACCTACTTTAATTTACTTACCATCTGCTAACATGCCAAAACCAGCTGCTCTAGCGATAGAGTTGGCAAAATTGTTGTTAAGTTGATCACCAGACGGCAACGCGATTGCTCTTATCAAATCTGTGATATAGAAATAAAATTGGTGTTAATATACTCGTATATTTTTTTAAATTGAGTTTAGAAAATAATACAATCTATTCGAAAGATTTCCGGCCTTCGGTGAAAGTAGGACAACATCTTATGTTATGGTCTTCTAACATAAGGGCATTCCTACAATTCGAAAGGACATTTAGTAGGACCCAGTCAAGTGACTGTGTAAATCAATACCTACAGCAACATTAATAAAGAAAATATGGGTCGAAATACTTCTAAAAATATCATACTATCGAAAAAGAAGACCTCACAGGTTACTTACCATTGTACTCCACCCGGCGTATAGTGATAATGGCGATATTATTCTGAACGCCACTCAAGGGATCCCAGGCAGGATGCATGGTGACTTCATTGGTACCGAATCTAGTGCCTCCGGCGTAGATCATGAAGGAGCCTAGGACCACGGTCATGGAATGTCCTCGGTGCACTCCGTCCCACCAGCAGGCCGCTGCCGTCACCAGCTTCGTGTTGGAGACCAGGGACGAACCGCAAATAGTGCTGATGCCGATTTGGAGGACTATGGCTAGGCCACCCTGTAAATTTTTATTTATTTATATTTATTAATCACCAGCTGCTACGGCTAGTGCTTTTTTTCTTTTTTTTTTTGCTTTTCCTGTGGGAATGAGATGTTTTCCAGCCTAAAAAGGAGCCTATATCACTCAATGCCTCTGGTCTTCAACAAGAGTAACAAACACAGACAGAGCTACTTTCGCATATAGGTACTTAACAATACTCCGCTCACTCCACAGGTTTTTCCGTGAGAATAAGCTATTTTTCCACGGTAAATATAGCCTATGTTCCTCCTTAAGGTCTATTCTATCACCATACCAAGTTTCATTAAAATCGGTTAAGTGGTTTTGGCGTGAAAGCGTAACAAACAAACAGACAGACAGAGTTACTTTCGCGTTTATAATATTAGTAGGGATATAGGGATTGTAACTGTTACCCGAGGATGCATGGCCTTAATATTTTTCAGAGTATTTTGAAAGTAAAGTACGCTACATGCCAAATTTAATTCTATCTATTTCGTTTAGCCTTTATTACGTGATTGAGAATAAACATCAAAACTCTCAAACATCCATACATCAGACTTAAACATTGCCAATAAAGTTATTATAATGGTTAAAATTGGTCCTGTTTTCATTATGTATCCAATTTTCTCTAGAAATAGATCCTACGTTTCGTTTTCTCAGTTGTATATTGCCAGATTTCATTATAGTATACTTAGGTAGGTATATAACTATATGAGGCAATGCGCAAACAGTACAACGATAAAGCAAAAAAAAAATCATCTAAGGTTTCAAAAACACAATCAAGAGAGCAATTTTTTTTCTGTCTGTTCTGTTATTCCAAAAGATGATCCGGTAAAAAAAAAACGAAACAAGGTAAATACAAAAATATTTCAAACTAGGTAATTTAATTTGAGTAAGTAGGTAATTAATGTATCAGTCATAAATTGATAATGTTTAATATTTTGAATGTAAGTAATAAAACTAATAAACTGTGATAGGTAGGTAGAAATTGTGAGGCTTAAAGAGTCTTTTACACAAACAAATTGTCCAAAAAGCACTTGATACCCACTTACTAATAAGCATTCATATTTAATTCGTGTATTGAATTACCATATGAGGAATTACTCCATTAAGTGCCAAGCTTCCTCCAGCAATCCTGGAGCCATCAAAGTCCAGAGCTTCTTCAGCGGCCTTTAGCCGAGCTGCTGCTGGTATACCGTACTTCTCATGGTAGTTGTAGCCTAGAGGCTCTTCCAGATCATCCTCATTAAAAGGACCTGCTTTCAGAGAAGCGCCTGCGACTGCAGTCACAACAAAACACACCAATATAAACCACTTCATGGTCCAATCTTTGTGACAAAACGAATTATGAAGATAATGTTTTTATACTTGCTAGACTATCTATCTATCATAAGATAGATATGTTTAATCCTTACATCGATTATATAGGTATCTTTAATTACATTTTTGATGATAAGTAACTGATTGATAGATGTTAAATCGGGAATGCTAATGTTAATTAATGCTAAAAAGTTAGTAGATCTAAACATTTTTAATAATATTTAAGTTACCGTGAAATATGCCAACTTTGCCCACTTTTTTCGAATAATTGCTGTTTTTGTAGAATTTTTTGGAGACATAAGTAGGTAATTCATAGCATTGTCTAAAACTGTAAGATCATGTGCATGTGTAGATATAGCTAGCGAAAAATGCTTATGAATTGGTTTTCGGGCAAAGTTACCCTTGTGGGCAATGATGGCATATTTCACGGTACCTATTTCATAATTTTTATTTGTAATAAAAATTGTAAGTAATAGGGAAAAGTACCTAGGTAATGATGCTGCTCGTTTATTTTACTTACAACTAGCTTCCCGCCACAGCTACGCCCGCGTTAATACTTTTTCCCGTGTGAATGAGAAATTTTCCCGTTAAAAAGTTAGCTAGTTATGTACGCCATTGTTAACAAATAAAGTTCTTTATTATTATTATGTTCTTCCGCAAGGTCTATTCTATCTTTGTGCCAACTCCTCCCTCTTCAACAATTTTTCACGTTGGAATGAGAAATTTCCCCGCTGTAAATCGTAGCCTATATTTTTTCCCAAGGTCTATTCCATCTTTGTGCCAAGTTTCACCAAAATAAAATATAGCGTATGTTACTCAGTTAAGGATCATCTTCTAGGATAGCTTCTCAACATTTCGGAGTCTATTCGATGCAAACAAACAATCAAATCTTTCCTCTTTTTAAAATTTGCATAGACGAATTAACGAATAAATGGAATTCGATGGCTGGTTGGTGAGTATTAGGTAGTATAAGATCAAGGCAAATAAATAATATGATTTGGTTTCAACGAGACGCAATTTTAACGGTACACATTCCCAACGAGACACATTCTTTAAGTACACAATCCCAAATAGACACAATACAGTCAGCTAAATTATTTTGATATGTAATATACCTACCTACCAAATATAAAAATAAGTAAAAAGAAAAACAAGCAAAATTGTTTTTAATCGTATAATATTATTTATTACATTAAAAAATAATGCATAGTTTAAAAATCTAAAAAATACGCTTCCTGTCCGCCATCACACACACACACACATGCACGCCTTCTCATCTCTTATTCTCCTCTGTCTTATATTCATAATAATGTATGTATGTACCCTACAAGTACCCTACCTTAATTAAGTAGCTTAAACTGCTGTTCACCTGTTCCGGAGTTGGAGAGGCTGGCAATCTGTCATACAGGTCGTCCTAGTACGGATGCCAGTCTCTCACATAGATTGTTATATACCTACATAAAGATAAGTAATTTTACTATAAAAAAAATTGTTATGTCTATGTGAGAGAAGAATAAAGTTATTATTATTATTATTATTATTATTATTATTATTATTATTATTATTATTATTATTATTATTATTATCTTGGACGTCCGCCATATTGGATTTAAGTCACGTGACTTTTTTTTCGTATTCCTGACAGCAAACCCTTTCATTTGATACCCATATCATGGGGGTGGATTTCAAACAGCCAGTTTGCCATCTTAGGGAGGCCGCCATTGGATTTGTAATAATGACGTTTCTTAGCTAGTCATGTATTGTCATCAAAACTCAGAGCGTGTGCAAAATTTCATCCTAATCGAAGACCGGGAAGTGGGTCAAATTAAGATTCCAAGATTTTTTTCATACATATAATGGGGAGGCCGCCATATTGGATTCGTAATGACGTTTCTTAGCTAGTCATGTATTGTCACCAGAACTCAGATCGTGTGCAAAATTTCATCCTAATCGAAGACCGGGAAGTGGGTCAAATTAAGATTCCAAGATTTTTTTCATACATATAATGGGGAGGCCGCCATATTGGATTCGTAATGACGTTTCTTAGCTAGTCATGTATTGTCATCAGAACTCAGAGCGTGTGCAAAATTTCATCCTAATCGATGACCGGGAAGTGGGTCTGATTAAGATTCCAAGATTTTCTTACATACATAGTTACTTACAAGTGAAGCTAATATAAAGCGTGTAATAATAACAAATACCTACCTTAAATAAATATCACTTTGTTTAAATATGACATAAACAAATCTCGGAATAAGTAAATTTTTAAGCATTAGGTAGGTACTTACCTACCTCTATTCAAGTTAAGCAATTAAATTAGGTAAGATAGACCCTATCGGCAATATTTAAGCAAATGTATATTTTGTATCTGCTTGTTCAGGTACCTAATTTGTTTCGAGTATTTGCATCCGAGTCGAGAAAAAGTAATAATAAAAATCTTTATTTGTAACCACAAAAAGTATACCTAGTAGGTACCTATTTTCTTAAACGCGCCGAAGCTTGCGTTCCGTTTGTACGGGTTCGTCCCCGAGCTTACCGTTCCCCGAGCTTACCGTTCCGGAGCTTACCGTTTTGTAATTATTATAAAAAGTCGATTAAAATGACAATCTTGCTATAAAGTACTATTAGCAGCAAAAGTGCAAAGTCGAATTTTATACTTTATAGGAATAAATAATACGTTCTAGATCGCGGTTAAATAATCACGTTTATTAATCTGCTGGTGTATTGTCACAGGTTTTGATAATCACAATAATTTGTTTTATAATTAATAATGATGGCAATTATTTATCTTAAAAATATGGTTTTGCTATATTTAATTTAATAGTTATACATACATTTTTAGTCCTATAACTTTCATCATTAGGAATGATGAAAGTTTGTTACGAAAGAATGTTACGGAATCAGGGGCCAAGCATATGACTGGATTTATAGTTATTTAAGTAATAGAAAACAGTGCACTGAAATACAAAGAACTATACAAACAGACAGACAAACAGTACGAAAAAAGTTTAGATCATCCTATCAAGTAATAAGTTGTGGTGTACCTCAAGGCAGTATACTAGGACCTCTACTGTTTTTACTTTATGTCAACGAACTGGCTAACATTACTAACCATAAAACTATATTATTTGCAGATGACACAACTTTGATTATAAAATGTAATGATAAAGACAGTTTTGAATATGATATAAACAAATGCTTGAAAGATACAATTACATGGTTAAATAATAATAAACTACATATAAATATAGACAAAACCAAAGCAATACAATTTCATTCTTCTAATACAAATCCCTTACCTATACATATTAAATATAATAACAACTCCATAAACTTAACCAGTTCCACAAAGTTCCTTGGTATAATGTTAGATGAACATCTCAATTGGAAAGTCCACACCTCTACACTATGTAAAAAATTAGACAGTTTTGTATTTGCCCTAAAACGCCTTAGACAAACTGTATCTCTCGAAGCTGCACTAATGGCATATCATGGATATGTTTCCTCAATTCTCTCTTACGGTTTAATTTTATGGGGTAACTCAAGCGATGCAGATAGAGCATTTTTAGTCCAAAAAAAGTGTATTAGAGTACTATGCAATGCATGGTATTTGGATAGTTGTGTGCCGCTGTTTCGAAAGTTAAATATTTTACCTTTACCTTGCCTCTACATAAGAGATATTTGTTTATTTGTACGATTCCATCCAGAAATATTTAAAACAAACTTTGAAGTTACTAGAAGAGCAACTAGCAGGCAAAATAATTTATATTTTCAACCAGCTCGCCAGACTGCTCTATTTAGCAAAAATGTTGTATTTATGGCTACGAAAATTTATAATCATCTACCTACACATATAAAAAATTAAAATGTAAATTCTTTTAAAGCTAAATTAACATCATGGCTCATAAGCAATTGTTTTTATAGCGTAAAACAATTTCTGGAATATAAAGAAAATTCGATGTATGTACATTTATTAGTTACATAAAATTCAAAAATATGTTTGTTCTTTGGACAGTTTTATATAGGTAATTAACTTAACTAACCTTACAATTTAACATTTGCACACTGAAAATGTTCAGTAGAATACATTGTTACTACATATAATTATATTTAAGACCCATCTGTTCGTTCATGTATTCTTGCAAATAAATTCTTATTCTATTCTATTCTATTCTAGGTTCACATAATTCTGCCTGCAGTAACCAAACAAACACATTTCATACCTACTTTAAAACACTTTTGATCTCTATTGCACAAGTTGGAAATAGTAGAAAAAAAAACAAAATAAAATGTAATCAATTTTATCAAAATCGGTAAGCTCCGGGACGGTAATTAAAGCTCGGGGAACGGTAAGCTCGGGGTCGAACCCGTTTGTGGGTACTGTACTACAAGCTTCAGTGCCTTCCCTTATTGCTACTCGTACTACCTACTGACTGTGTTACAGCAAAATGTAGGTCTATCAGAAAAATAAAAAAGGTAATTGAATAATGGTCGAATCTTGTATCTATTACATTCAGATGGTTTTTGATGCGTGTATGATTGAGTTTTATGTTTTAGTATTTTTATGATTTAGTAGTATTTTTTCTTAAGAATGCCTAAAATAAACAGAAACAAAAAACAATACATTCAACAAAGCATAATTTGCCTCTCTAGCTTCTTGACTTTCTCTACATATTCCTAAATATTTGCATCAATTTATGGTTTCATTCAATCTACCTACATGTCATATGCATGCGACTGGTGGTATTGTTATTGATCCGAATCAGAATGTGTGTTCCGCCTATAAAGTAATGGCGACGAAAACCCGGGCTCCTCATTGGTCTAAAACCCCGCGCTTTCACCGGGCGGGAGCGCGCATGTGCGAATAAAAGCTTCGCCGCTCTTCAGTTGCATCTGCATCCAAAATGGCCTCCGAGAAAAAGTGACAGTTTGATTTAAGGATACAAGGGATTGGACTAAATCTCACGGAACAATTCTTTTTTACGGTTCTCATTGGATATTAATTCTGTCAAGATCATAATGTATTTTCAAACGTGTAGGTAGGGTCTGTGCAGAGCAACATGGTGAATAAAATGTATTTCTGCGAGAGTTATTAATAAGTGTGGTCTCGTTAAAGATAGTGAAAATGAGTGCATAATATTTTTATTTAATAGGTAGCTGTCTAGGTCTATTTTTATAATATCTTTAGTCGATATAGAGGTCTCCCTCTATCGTTATATATAATATGACGTATTATTATCAAGATTATCAACTTACCTTGACTTATCCTGGATTTTGCAAGAACAACAGATATTCTTTAACTATTTTACATTTTTGACACAACCACCAAACCGTGTATAACAAGAGGAACTGATCGATTTTATCCCATAAATATATGTATAAAAGTCTGCACTAATAAAACCGTTCTCAAAATGTAAATTCCTTTACAAACCAACATCTGTTTTACAGTGACCGACTAAGGTAGTTAAATAATAAATATTGCATTTATAGTTCATTATAAATTCAGCCGTAACTTCGAACTTTGTTGCCTAAATGTTGTACTTAATTTAATGCCAAAACTTAAAAAATACCTATTATCAAAATACCTAACGTGCGTCAATAGCGTCGTAGGCGTTCTACGAAGTGCTACGACTGGGGCTACGCTTCGGTATAGCTACGGCTACGATGTAAAAACTCTGTCTTAATTCGACCCTGCTGCAGTTTTTGTTTACCCCTTTTCGGTTTTTAGGGTCGTACAAAATAACATGAATGGGCACATTAGGGTAACAATACCGGTAATAATCACCGCCTTTTGGAACGATTTATGACTAAAGTAAACCTGCAATTTTATTACCTCGAAAAGATTTATTTTATTGGAGCTCGATTTATTTTTTAAACGATTTGTGTGTGGTGGTATTTTACCTATAAAACAAAAAAAAGCGTAAGTACATGTACCTAATCGATGACGGGCTTGAGTTTACTGATGATTTGAAACTTTCTCACTGCTCCTTAGTGCTTATTTTATACTTATACTTATGTATATTAAACATGTTACCATAATAATAATAATTCTTTATTTTGCTCTTCACTTCACTCACCTCACTTACCATAGCTAGCACCTAGTAACAACATTTTAGGTAGATCGTCATCAAAATCAACTACGCATATAATACCCCAGAAGACTTCAGCTTCTCTAACATGCCCGGTCCACGCGTGACAGATATAATTTTGTCAGACGTATTCTCTTATCCTATTGCAGGATATTTCAATAAGGCGGGTTTAAATGGGCGACAAACTTTTGTCATAGCACTGCATGTTACGGGGGCAAAGGGGGGGATCTTGTTACCGTAGGAAAAGTTTAAATACAAAGCATAAGCGCCCTCTATTGTTTAATAGGATTGCAACCTAGCTTATACAAGCTCGAGAGAGAATACGATGTTTGGTATACGAAAACACGTAGTCCCATCCTCCAACCACAACTTTGTTCACGGCGTGCAGAAAAAGTTCCGGCTCCCGACAATAGAGGTCGCTTAAACGTGTACAGGCGACCAGTGTCGAGTCTTGTTTTTAAATTAGTTCGTAGAGTTTCGTAGAGATGGCGTTAAAAGGCAAAAAGGTATATAATATTAAGCAATTTGTGTAGAAGCAGCGCAGGGCCTACCTACTGAAACTAGATACAAGTTTACATTATGCAGCATGAAAATACGACCTACTGGACGGGCTGGGAAGTAGATGGTGCACCCATGTTAATTTTTTTCGATCCATTGTGTTTAGTGGAATTAAATTACAACACCCTCAGTGAAACGCTTATGTAAGTTATTTGATGGGTTGCAAGTGATTTAGCGCCAAACAACTTGAACTCTGTGCTTGAACGAAATGTCACAACTGCTTGCGCAAGAAAATTTCATAGTAACATAGAGATACGCTCTTTTCCCTATAAGAGCAGTTTTAGTAAGCTCACGAGAATAAAGCAACAACCCCACACGCACTTATATGTATAAAGTTTATACCTAAAAGTGCGTGTTGCTGTAGCTAAGTTATACTGTTACCAATAATAGAATAGAATATAATATACTTTATTAGATATTAAGTTACTAGGTAGGCTATATGTTTTTGAATCAACCAATTTGTTACCACCCTCAATTCGGAGCACGAGCTACATACATACTTACTTACACTTACTTTATCAATCTGTTTCTATTTCACCATGTGCAACAAGACTCTCCAAATAAATCGAGAGGGCGCCCCTCGACTCGAACGTGATTTCTTCTCCATGTCCTGTATTAAGAAAAACCACTTACTGCTGACCTCCAAATCCCTTTTAAACAATGTAAGTGCTGAACCGTTACAATCTGGTTTCTATAACAGAGGGTGAGGGAGGCGTTTTTAGGACATTAGAAACCCTCACCAAGAGAGCAATCTCATTTAAATAAGAAATTAGAGGAATGTTTGCACTCGCAAATCTATAGCAATAAATATCCAGGAACCCCTTTATTTGCGTGAAATTTACTGCTTTCGTTTATTTATTTGCTCTGGTTCTAGTATAGCGTGGTATAACCCAGTACGATAAGGTTTTGTAAACAATAGCTTATTGTTTTACGTTCTTATAAAATTCACAATATTTTTAGCAGTAGATTTAAAAAAACTACCTCTATGAGTAGATTTCCAATGTCGGAGCCAAGTACACGTCGTAATGCGTCGATTTGTGGAATTCAGTAAAAAATATATATAGGTACAATTTTCAAACATAGCCAAAAAAAGAATATCGTGGCCTTATGACCATAAGGTTACCTAAAAAGGATATTGATTTAATTATGAATTATTGCATGGGTCGAAGAAAACGTAAAAAATCCAATATGTAGATACTTTCAATACAAATATGAGTAATTTGAGTTTTATATTTAAACGAATAACCAGCATCCGACCAAGCACTGTTTGTTAAAAGTTGTAACGGTCGCTGCAGGCATTAAAGTTTTATGTAGAATATGACTCATTTACGTAGGTATCGTTTCTAGCATTTGCTTATAATATGTCTTAATACAGTGTCAATTTTACCATAACTAATTTAGGCCATTCCTCTCTATTTGTACCTATATAGTAAAGAAGAATGTTCTTCATTATGTCAAAATTTCTAACCTTTACTGTTGTTTTATTACGCATAAAGAAAATAATACTGGGGAATTAATTATCAAGCATCAAAACACCTTTGCATTAGTTTCATGGTGTGAAACTAGAGGGCGGTAAGCTACCTCTCCCTAATATTATACTCTAAGCCTCTCCCCAACCTGTGTTAGTTTCCTCCACTTGGCCTGGCTGTTCCTGACCTGAAATATGTTTACGATGTCCTGATGGGTCGCCGGTAGCGGCTAGTTTTACTGCAACCTCGTTAAACTGGTGCTCCTAATCAACGGTAGGATAATTAATCCTGGAATAAGTAGTCACTATACGGTTTCAGTGAACATCTTTATTTTCTATGCTTTTCCTTTAGTAGAATGTGGATCTTTGTTCTTTTGACTAACAAACAACGTCTTCTTCTACACTTTCTCAGAATTGAAATATTTATAATTCGTGATATTGTTTAATTTGATACTTTTTTATCAGGCTTTTTCAGCGATATGATTTATTATTCCACAAAAAAAAACAACACTTTAATAAGTGCCGTGACTCGAACCAGCGACTTTCGGATGAAAAAACCAAAAACGGCTTAGTCACTAAGCAATAAATAGTTATTATTTAGTATCGAATAAAATATCAAAATAATTAAATATGACTGCTTGCAACCATGCCCGTGAAATTAACAGAATTAGTCAGCGATATTAGCTGTCAACATTTAATAAGCAATGTATGAATGAGTGAATGAAAATTCTCTATTGCACTAACAGTGTACACAGGCGAACTTAATGCTACAAACAAAGCATTTTCTTCCTAAGCTAACCTTTGGTAGTAGAGAGCAGGCAATCACACATCTTTTTTTTTAGTTGACTTTTCTTGTGTCGTAAAGGTATGACTAATCAAACTTCACCGGGCCTGGGATCACACATTATATTATCACACATAACTACGTAGGTATTTTACAAAATGCCAACTATGTGAAAGTACCGATGAAAATAATTTAATCATTTGCTTTAGTTTTTATATTTTTTGGGTATAAGTAACACCTTAGAAGACACTAACGTCTTTCGAGCGACTTTTGAGCGGCGACGACGTCGCGTTGTCGTGAGTCGCGCATTTATTCTTATAAGATAAGCGCATACCTACACTTATATAATGCCGATTTTGTTGGCAACATCTAACGCGTCGTAATCTCTCGCCAGCCGTACGTACGCCTTCTTCTTGCCATCAGGCCGCATGTAATCATAGGCAGCAAGACGTGTGAAACAAAAGACGGACGCGGATGATTGTATGCGCTACGCAGCAGTCGACGCTTGAAAGAGTGTGGGGGGTATCTCAACAAAAACTGAAAGGACTTTCAGTCAAATGGATGGTTGTGTCAACATTCTTTCTTTCGGCACCTTTCAGTATGTATTTAATAAGTCGCCATATAAATACCTATTTTTATTAATAAAATTAGTTTTCTTTCTTCTTTTATTTGTTAAACAAGAACATTTTGTAGATAATATTATTAGTACATTTACGAAAGATACTTATTTAAGATCTATTTATTTGTATGATTAGTATAAATAACAGTGTTTATCAATAAGATTGCAAAATATAATAAAACTACTACTTATAATAACGTAGGTATTGTTTAATTTAAGATGGAAATATTTACAAAAAATCTTTTTTAAATCCTTCGATGGGGCATTCCCTAAAACATAAATTAGGTACTAGCTATACAATACTATTAAACAATTTTCAATTCTAACTCTGAAGTATTTTCACAAACGACGTTCTGGAATAGCAAAAGTTTCTCTTTATAATATTGATTGCTTCCACCCCAAAAGTCATCTCATTTCCCGATTCACCCTCCGGAAACACCCCTCACCCCTCGCAGCATCCGCCATGTTTAATGGGAGAGCGAGACGCGTGTAGAATGGTGGTGGGTGTGAAAGAGAGGGTTGTATACGGGGTGTGCTGTTTGAATGTAAAGCAGGAACAAAGGAGGGTGCCGACGTTGGTGAAATCTTCAAGTGCGGGCCCTTCTTGGAAGTCGCGTGGATTGATTGGATTGCATCTGGAATGTTGAAATAAATAATTAGAATAGGTAGGTACCAAAAAGTATTTTTACTAACTGCCTTTTCTACCCATGCTGTTCAAATGTGTCTTTTGACCATAATAAGGTTAAGTTACAATAACGATAAGGCTCTCATATATATCTAAATGAAATTTCTTAAAATTATAATGTGTGACACTTTTTCTTTCTGGACCAGTTTGTTCCTGTATAAAGTTTAAAAACTCAGTGTTTCTAGACCAGATCCATATATTTGTTCCAATATGCGTTTAATTGCTTTGTAGTAAGAGACGATAGATATTCTGAGCGCTTGCGGTAAAGCTTGATAATAATTAGTCGAATTGCGACAAGTGCATTAGACCAATAAAAAAAAACTCAAGAGCAATGACCCCAAGCATCCAAGAAAGCACTCGAATGCGCTCCCCCGCTCCTTGTCACGTTTACAGCCCTCGTTATCGAGAACGTTACTTTTCGTTATTTGATCGCATTAGGGAACGCAACGCACTGTTAACTATGGAATTTATTACATAAAGGAACTAGAGGTTTTTATTTTGCCTACTGGAATTTGGAGATTATGCAGTATGCTAAAAGCCCAGTGAATTATTTTACGCTACACTAATGGTCGATTAATGTTTATGCTTTTTCGATCTGTGAAAAATTCTTCTTCTTCTTCTTCTGTGATAAATTATAAGAACATTACTCGTATATCGGTAGATTTCTTTTGCATATGCGCGATTAATATGCTTTTGATGAAATTGTCACGAAAAAAGCTTCACTTCGGATTTAGTAATGTGGGATAATATTGCTTGCTTATCGAGTGGGTTTCGAGGTTATCCTACCTCACGTGGGATAGTATTCTTCTTCTTTTCGTGCCGATGATGGTAAGTCAGATTTACTATATTTAGGATAGTATTAAAAAATATGCATTATAGTTTAAGTTTTATCATCAATCATCACCTTTATAAATTTAATAAAATTTACGGACTCTTTAAATTTGAATTTAAATATTATTATTTTAATATACCCAGTAAATTGTTTTTCAAACACATTAGAATTTAAGCACAATATATTAAAGTAAAATTTCTCCTTGCGGAGAAGGAATCTTCAAGAGGACTCGAATTTTACATTATATTGATTAGATAAAACATTTAGTGCTTTACATAAAATGTTACAAAAATTATCGCAAAATAAAAACAAAGCAAATTACATTTAACAAAACAAACATGCACAATCATGTGTGTACTGCAATGACGAATATTCTCAAGGCCCAGCTACGGGTGTATACTTGCCAAGAAGCAACTCTGATTTTCAGCCCTCAACCAGGAGATTCGCGGGTAACTTAAAAATGGTTAAAAAAAGAAATATTCTCAGTTTTTTTGTGCCAAATTTTCCTAACTTGTATAACCTGTTTTTCTTCTATTTTAAATTATTACCATTGTCTATGAAACATTATAACTAAAACGAAAAGAAAAAACTGTTTAGAGATATCATCTACGAACGAAAATTTATCGGCAAAGATTTTATGGGTGTTAGGCCAGTAGGCAACCACCAGCCCGATGGTCCGACGATATTGCCAAGTCGGCTGGATCTTGCTGAATACGGATGGCACAGGACCGTGAGGAGTGGCGCAACAGAGGAGAGGCCTATACCAGCAGTGGGTTGAAACGGGCTGAGAAAGAAGAAGAAGAAGAAGATCGGTAATACATATAATCTTGTTTATCGTCGACGTTTGTATTTTCTAACAAAGATAACTAATTGTCAAATCTTAATATCATATATCCTATCAAGCTCAAAACAAACATCAAAACTACCAACCCCAAAATATCATATCAAAATATATATTTTTTAAACCGTGCTTTATATCTACTACCCTAACATACCTACTACAATACATATTGAAGTAGTCGCACTATGGTATTTATTTTAAGGACGAATAATGAAGGTAGTTAGAGCAAGCAATGAAAATAACTAGGTTCACGTGTGTCCAATTAAAACGGATATTATTACGAGTATACTGACTTAGGTATTAAATGCTTTGCTATATTACTTCATGCGGGCTTCCGACTAAGCTCTCTGATTAAAATAATTATTCATTTATTAGAATACATCGTTAACAGCTCTTATATATTATGTCCCCACCGAAGGGCTCGAGCCCACCCTGAAATCAAGGTGAATAGGCCTTAGTTGACCACGCTGGCCCAGTGCGGGTTGGTCAACTTCCCACACAACCTTTGAATTTCTTCGCAGGTGTGTATAGGTTTCCTCACAATGTTTTCCTTCACCGTAAGAGCGTTGAATAAGAGTATGTATGAATTAGAAAATCAAAACACATTGTTACATGCCGAGGCTTGTTTGTACTCGCGAATTTCTGAATGGAGTTCAACTGCACTTGGCCACCGACGCTCTATTAGAATTAGAAAACCTAATTCAATTTTAATATTGTGTTTACAAAGCATGAGGGCTGAATAGATTAAGATGCATTATAGTGTAGGTATTGTTGAAAAGAGATTTTTTATCATTTGTACTCAAATTTTATATTAGTACTAGCTGTCCGCCCGCGGCTATACGCCCGCGTTGTTTTTTTTTTATTTTTATTTTTTTTTACCTTTTAAACCTTCCCTGGAATATTTCAAGACCAAAATTAGCCAAATCGGTTCAGCCGTTCTCGAGTTTTAGCGAGACTAACGAACAGCAATCCATTTTTATATATAAGATTACCTAACTCAACCACCACTTATGTAAATTGTGGAGTTCAAAAATCCAAAATTTATCAATAAGGCTTCGGAAAAATTTAAATCTAAATAATGTTTTTCAAGAGGAAAACTAAAAATTGAAAAATGATATCTCAGTTAAAATAGGCAAAAGATTGCCATTGAAACATGCCGCGTTCAATTTCACGTAAATATTGATACGAGTTAATTTAATTACTTTTGTATGGTTTTATCTTTTATTTTAATTTTAAACTTACGAATTCAGAGTTTTTTTACTACATATTTATGTATTTTTTTAGTTATAATTAATCAGAGCTTTAGCAAAGCTTCACTGCGGGAGGCCGATGGAAAAGCACTTATTTTGCCTTGCACCGTAAATAGTCCCTTATACGCTTTTACGACCCCGTCGGCTTATAAATGTGAGCTAGAGAAGTGCCTGCTACAAAGCAATACTGAGTAACTCACATATTCTATGCTACCTATACGACCTAGTACCATAACAACAGTAACTCTTATTGTCGGAGACATTGGAAACAATAATAGTATTTATAGCAAGTGGTATGGTCGGTCTATAAAAAATTGGGTGAACAGGATGCAAATGGACAATTTCTTCGTTAGTTTATAAAAGTACTTCCACCAAGGTTTACATTAAGGGACTTGAATCATAGTAGGTAAAGCGTATTGCAAAGCTTTTTCCCACCTCCCTGTAGTAGGTACTATTATGTAAGTATTTTGTGACTTGAGTTTGATCACAGTTTGGCATAAATTTGAGTGAACATGTCTTAACCACGCTTGCACAATGCGGGTTGGTCTTTATAAAACACAAACTTTTTTTTTTCAGGTGGCCATATTTTCTTTCTATGTTAAATTTCCGTAGAAGGTTCGAAATCCTTCAAAAAATGTTATGTTTCGGGTTTAAATGGGAGACAATACGAAAACGCAAAAGTAATTTAAAAAAGAATAGTATTCATTTATTATGTAGAGTATGCACGAGTATTTCTAATTCAAATATACGCTTAAGCTCGTATACACTAGTAAGTGTGTGTGTATGGTAAGTGTAAGGCACTGTAATGGCTGTAAGGTCTCGGCAGCCGCCCTTTAAGTGCCTCGTAATTGCGAACTGAAATTAAGTGTTATTTTTATGGTGATTTCTCTACTACTACTAAGTTGTTTTAAGTAGGCGTAAACTGTTTTATTAATTGAAGTAAACACTGTCATGAGCATTTTTTATATCTGCAATAAGACAGTGCGTTTATTTGTTAGAGAGGCTGTTTAATTATAGCGGGTAAGTTTATGAAGTAAATTTTTTTTACTGTTAATTTTATTGCGACGCCATTAAAAAATGACATCGCTGGCTAAAGAGTTGGGAGTTATTTCTTAAGGGGAGTCTTTTTATGAAATTTGTAAACCTATATTCATAAATTTTATAAGTGAAAATAAGACTAAGAAGAGTTGTAATTTATGTTCTGGGATAGGTACCTTGACGCATTGGTGGGGCTTAGGGAATATTTATGGCTAAAGCGGAGTCGGGCTCGTCGCGCGCATGTGCGAACTTGGCCCAAGCAATAAACCGCTTGGCCATAAATTACGCGCAACTTTGTATGTGTATGCCGCTTTACCCGCCTCGCAAAAGACGCTGATTCCACTGGCCAATCCTGTGAAACAGTTTTTTTTTATTTAGGTTTAGATACGTATTTTAAACTATACTTAAAGAGAAAAATAAAATTAAGCTGACTGGGAAATTTGTTTGGTCTCTTTGAGCACCTAAAATACTACTTCTTAATGTGAATAAATAAAAAAAATATTCTTCTAACTTTCAAGTAAGTAAAAAAACAATAACCACTGTAATATAAGTATTAGACATACCCAAAAGGTCTTTAATTTAACAAACGACGCAAACAACAGGGAGTAATTATACGGCTTGTGTTAACAATTCACAAGACTACTCGAATTGCACTCTAATGGCATTTATCTAGTCGACTGCAATCAAGCACGTGCCGAGATTTCTACCACATCAAGGTTGTACAACAAAGAAAACAAAGAACTACGCATACATCGAACGACGCATGAAATAAAACGAGATCTATCTTTACAGCGAAACCGAGTCCAACGATCCGTCCTCACATGAAAGAGGAACATTATCCTTTCTTCCATGCATCGTAAACCCTTATCTTAGAGAAAGCAAGGCAAGCGAGCAGCGCAATCTACATAGCGCTGATAATGGCGGAACCACTACACGATGACCCCCCAACCTTCCGAACTCGCCGGCTGAAATTGAAAGCTGTAATGAAAACGGTGGGTCAAACTATTTTGGTTGCGATACAAGTAATCTTGGAAGAGCGCTCAGTGGGCGGTTTACGAGCGGGCGGAGAAGGCTTTTATATTTATTAAGTAAGTTGGGCTTTCGGTGGTATTAATCCACCTTTATGGAGGGGTCTAGGCGCCTGCTGAAGTCGGCTTGCATCAGATAATGTGCCACGCTAATTGAATTTTCGCTCAAGAACGTTATCATTTTATAGCCCACTCCACTACGAAAAGCAGGTGAGGTTGTAGAGTTTACTGTTTTTTATGCAAGTTAAATTTGTATGAATAAAATAAAATACGAGTAGATTAGTTGACTTTAAACAACGTCTGACCTCAGGTAATGGTAAAGGACAAGGAAAATAAGAAGTTAGGTATTTCTAAAATATTGTTTAAAATTTGGAAGCGAAGATAAATAACCGCTACGTAATTAAATAAATCGCCAAAATCATCGTATACATGTTTATTGATTGGTTACATCTAAAATTAAATTGATTTATCTTGTGTCCAGATCTTGTATATTTAAAAAGTAATATTTATTATTATCATTTTCATATATCAAGGAAAAACAAAGAAAATGAGTTGAAAAAATAATGCATTTAGTTAAAAACTTAACGCATAAAAAGTGAAAATAAAAAAAAAGAACAATATTTTGCTGATAAAAAGAACAATATGATGCTCTTATTATAATTGAATTATATACATAAAATTTGTTTAAAACATATTTAAATAATCATCGCAAATAGAGACAGAAACAACACATTTTATGTATCCGCATGAGATAAAGATACAATTAAATATTTACGTTATTTTTTATTTATTTTTATCTTATCTGAATTTTAATTAGTTCAAAACTACGCCAGACCTCGTGCGCATAAAGTAGAAACTCACTTGAACCTTATCACAATTTTTAGTTTAGTTTTTAAGGGTCGCAACACACGAGATTGCTTCAGTGTTCAGTGCTCCGGACAAAATTGAGTACGAGTTTAAGGGCGTACGTGCACGTTATCATATTTTACGGGGTAGGTGAAAACGCGCGGTTTTATTCGGCGTTTTATTATTCTCTCTAGATTAGAAACGCTGTTTTTGCGGAAATGGCTGATGCCTGAGTCCCGTCGTCTGTGTGGCCTTGCTGGCCTGCGTGGCAGGTAACAGATTGTGTTATTTTATTATAGCATGAGGAATTATAACCTTTATTTTTCTGTTGTAAAATACGAGTAACAATATTATTGTAAATAAAATGCGAATCTCGAATAACGTGTGTAGACACTTCCAAATAGAAAACAAAACAGAGTTATTCCTCAGTAGGCTTACTATGTAAGAAGCGACAAGCTCGAGAAGCTGTCAAACGCGACATAGTGACATTAGAGCCATAGTAGTTCTGTCAATATGTCGCGTTTGACACCTTCTCGAGCCTGTCGCTTCTTACGTAGTAAGAATACTGTAATTCAGAATTTTGGATTAGAGCTTACTATTACAATACAATACAATACGTAAATAAATAAATAAAAATAAATTTCTTACTTTGAATCCCATTTAAACCGGCAACTAAAAAGCACTTAAGGATTACCATGAGTCACCCATTTTGTTTTATTACCGAAATCCATTTCTTTTTTTATATTATTTGTTTAATCGAATAGAAATTCTGGCGGGATAAGGAAACCCATTCCGCGCTATGACGCGTGAAGGAATCGGCCCGTATTTATGGGGGGAGTTATTGTTTGAAACGTCTAAGTCGTAATTCCGGGACATAAACTCCGCAGGCTTCACTTTGGTCCCCTCTTTGGGCCCCAGTCCCCCAAACCTCCCGCACCCGCTGGGATGCTGTTTTTCCCGCGCGAAATGGCCCGTTTCAAATTGTTGTTTTATGGAAGTTTTTAGTAGTTGACTTTGCTCAGAGGAAAATATAGAACGGCAATCTTTATGTTACCTACCGTTTATAATATAATATAAAAGGGTTCCAAGTGTTATCAAAAACACCTACTATACTCGTAGATATTGAATGCAGGCACTTTTCGAGCTTTCGTAACAAAAAATATGCATTAAAACTTGAACCGAAAGGCGACCCGAGTTATCTCAGAAAAATATTGACAGCGGGTACCGATAAAAATAACGACCTGTCACAAAATAATATACAATGAAATTATCTCCACCATTTTTAAAGTTGGAACGCGATGTGGATTCTCGAACGCGATTGGTCGCCGGTTGACAGCTGGATGAAATACGCCGGCGGCGGCGGCTGCCTGGGCGCAGCGGGTGACAACATGGTGCCACTAAAATCCCTTAATGAAATTAAATTCCGGACGTTTTCGACTTGCTCGTAAATATTTCGAATATCTAATCCACTGATTAATGAACATTGTTGAGCTTTTTGGAATTTTAATCTTGTTGAGTGATACGACGGTACATTAAGTTATGTAGTAAGATTGAATACATAAAAGTGTAATATATTATTGTTGTTATTTACACATCTAACAAGCATGTTTTCATTTTTTTGTCTATCTACCGTATATTGTAGACAAAACATTGAGGACTAAACAAAAGTATGGATATTTAATTATTTCATATAAGCTATAATATAACGGTATAGTACGGTATAGTATAGATAGATAAATGATTTAACAGGATTATTTATTTTCTATCTATATACATTTTATTTACTTACAGATTTCTTGAGGCGGCCGATGTTTTATAAATTCTGAGAGCAACATCTTTTAGATTCTTTCGAGTAAATGTTCTAAAATATAGACTCTATTTTAGTAAGTAGTCAACGTAGTCTATAGAATAACTCACTCTAATAAATAAGACAGACAATAGTCGAACACTTTTATGGGAGACAAATCAGGGCCATATAACTATTCGAGCGCTATCTGCCAGAGCCCTTATGCCCTCAATCCTCCGGATAGGAGGACATCTTAGCACTTTAAAAGCATTTTAGATAAAACTCGTATGAGATAGGCCTGCGGGTTTAGTTACAACAAAATTACAAGTTTACGACAGAGAATATCGTCATATAGACAGCGACTTTCAATGTTTAAAATATTCACAAGGAAATTTTATGACAACTTTGAAATGATATTTTGTAAATGCACCTGAAACAAAATATAAATAAATTTGTTTTAAAATGAGTATTTATATAACATAATGTCATCCGAAAGTTGTCGACAGTTGGATAAAGGCTGAAAGACTTTTCAGTATTTTCCAGTAGCTTCCCGGCGGCGCGGCGGTGGTAAGCATAAATATCTAAAATGATATAAAGTATATTGAGACATGTTATAGTGAGAGAGAAAATAGTACACCTTTGCAAAGTATTATTTTTTCTCTTACTTTATCATGTCTCGGTGGAATGTACTTAATATAATTTTACATATTTATGCTTACCACCGCCGGGAAGCTACTGGAAGATGCTGAAAAGTCTGCAAAGGTAGAAACAATACAGTCCAAATATTCTTAGAAACGTTTAAACCCAAAACTAAGTACCTTAAAATGATTGCCTTATACAAATTGTATTAATATATTACCCTTTTAAAATATCTCTCTTCTGTGGATCTGCTGAAAAATATTTTATTCGAAAATAAATAGCCTATGAATCTTTAACCTTTATCCAGCGGTGGAAGTCTTTCCAGCTGAAATGATGATGATGACGAAGTAGGCCCGTTGTTTTGTCTTTATTTATATAGTTTCTTTTTGTGTACAATTTTGTCAAATAAATAAATGATATTGCATAATATGCAATATCATTTATCATAAATGATATATTATAACGATACAGTTTGGGCAGCACTGTTAGGAGGCTTACGACGTTCATGTGGAGCACTAAAGAACTGGTTTAACGCCGCCAATGATTTAGTGGCTGCATTCTTTGAGCGCCAGCGCAGGCCACGGCTGGACTGAGGTGGACCACTTTGTTAATTATTATAATAGCTATAGGTAAGTACATTTATTCTATTGTGACGAGAAATGAGAATATGCGCTGTGGTATTGCGATTTGTTTTGACACTGGAAAAGTATTTTTGTTTGCTTCAATATAGGCCCCGATTTCACGAAAAAGTAAAATGATTATATTTAAAAAATGATCGGGTTACCAAAGGATTCAGAACGTAATTTTCATATTACGGATTCTATCTAATGTGCTCGATAGTCGTGAAAAGCACCAAATCTACATTTTTTAAATCTACGCTGCGCTGCCAGTGCCGCGATACGAGTATGTGAGGATTTTGGCGGGATGTAACAAGGATCTTTTATGTACTACTTACTTAGTACTAATAGGGAAGTAATTCAATATTTTGTTTGACGCTTGTATTGTGGAGACTGAAAGTATATAAGAGTAGGTATTTACCTAATGTTTGATTTTGTTATAAAGCATAATGTTTATTTTTCATTTCCAAGTTGGTATGTAAAGAAAGAAATCATAGAGAGTGAGCGAGAGTGAGAATAAAGAATTAAAATCATGGCAAGGCAATATGAAAACTTGATAGAAAATTCCTGTTTTTGATTTTAACTAAGCCGATGTGTTGTAGCCACGAAAAATAAGAGCCGGATAAGTTAAGTTGTTTGTTTAAGGCTTTCGCGCTTAGTACACATAAGTGAAGTACACGTACAAGTACACGGTGAAGGAAAACATCGTGAGGAAACCTGCACACACCTGCGAAGTAATTCAAGGGTTGTGTGTGAAGTTGACCAACCCGCATTGGGCCAGCGTGGTCGACTAAGGCCTATTCACCCTGGTTTCAGGGTAGGCTCGAGCCCCTCGGTGGGGACATGTATGAGCTGTTAATGATGACACATAAGTACCAGTGGAGACCACGTCTAGGTAAACGAAGTGTAGGACGCCCCCCGGCTAGATGGAGTGACGATCTGCGAAATGTGGCTGGCAGCAGGTGGATGCGTGCGGCGCGGCCGAAGATCGGGCCAAATGGCGCGCCTTGGGAGAGGCCTATGTCCAGCAGTGGACTGCCGCAGGCTGTTAATGATGATGACACATAAGTACCCGTAAATATACAAAATAATAAGTTAAATAAATGTACCTCAATCCAGAAAATAATATTGTTTTGAACGCTATTAAAAAATTTTAAGAAAAGTTTCCAAAATGCTTTATTTTAGATTGTAACACATAAATTAAAAAATCTATGAAATGTAATTTTTCATAGGCCTTCGGAAATAAATAAATGTTTGAGTGCGTACATTTTTTTTGAGATGTTATCTGTATTTTAGAAATGTCAAGTCAGTCACATTATGAATTATGAAAAGAAAACTTACACCAACGCCTTTACCGCCCACCCAAGTTCGTTTAATAATAAAATATGTCTCTAAACGGCATAAATTAGACGAAGGTAACTGATATGAGAAGACTCTTGTAATAAAAACTGAGTAAATAAATTAATAACAAAAGCTAAAACAAAATATATTAAAGAATTGACGGTATCCGGTTTAAGTATCTATATAATATGTGTATGTAGAGTGTTGAATCTGTATTCAACAACAGATTAAGAAGACCGTAAGGATGTATAATTTATTGAGGTTGGAATTAATTTTACAGGGACTGCTTGCATTATTCTTTTTAAATCAGTTTTGCCACGGGTATACAGTTTCTTCAAAAACCAGTTTTGGGATTATATAAATGAAGCTCTTACGAAATTGAAGTATGTGAATGCATAACGATATTAGTTCTAAAAGGAAGCAAATAGTAGCCAAAATTTTTATTAAACAAAGGTATTTTAAATTAAATTCTATCCTTTAGTCCTTTATGAACCGTGAAATTCCTGTAAAGTGGATTACTGTAAAGTGCTTCAGTTAGTTTCGTTTCCATTTATATTAACGTGTTTTTTAGAGTCCCGTAAAAAGCAGGTGCACACAAATCAGTTATTAATAGCGTATACGTATTCCATCACGCATTCATATCTCAATTTTGGTGTCGTATTCGTCTTCATAAAACCTTCTTTTGAGCGTGATTTAGATATTTTTCCAACGACACATGCGGCCCGAATCCACGGAATGGAATTTAATTTACGATCCAATATTTTTATGCAAAGTGTGTCGCCAAATGTGCCGGCGTTGCCGAAAAAATACACAGCCACGTCCTTTCGCACGTAAAAAAGGATGCGACAAAATAAATATACACCGAGCCACCCTTTTTGTCCATTAAACGAACGGAGCTTTTTCTGTTGCCTCCATAAAATGTGCCCCAATAAATATGTAAATCTAGAGTGGAAAAAACGGTCGGCATTGCTGCGTCTGAGCCGGGTTTCTGAGTTTCACTTTCTGTTCGCCTTAATTGCTACAATTGCGAGCATTGAAAAGATTTTAGCGAGCGCGTGCATCGACCTTTGTCTTCAGTATATACCCCGTTTACAATGTAGCGTTTATCATGCAGGTACTTCAGTTTGCAATTACAGAAGATACGATACAAGTGTGCGGGGGAGAATATGTGAGATAAAACGAATCCTCAGGGGTGTGCAAGGAAATAGGCACTTAGCTAAATACCTGACCCTTCATTTAAAAAGGAACCCCTTTATCTCCCCTCGCAGCCTTAGGGTTTCCTTGCAGCCCCTCTACAAACTTGCGTAGAATTTCCGACTGACATAAAGGTGGACATTAACATGGGCATAAAGATAAATTTTCCCTTAAATGTACTCAAGTTTTTAACTAGCTGTTATCTCTTGTATATTAAGTATTTTGCATTTGTCTTTAGGGACTTTTGTATCAGTTATAAAAATTATAAATACAGCTATTAAAAGTTGAATACTGTGATATTTATTTCGATTTCGAAGCTGGGACTGAAATTTTTTGGACTTAAAGAATTTCGACGTATCTAGCTTCCCCGAACTTGAGGACTTGAAACGCTCTAATTGCTTGCTCGATTATCGTGTACATTTCAAGGCTAACCTATCTTTGAGCCATCTAAAGCTAACGTCTTAATAAAACGTTGAAAAGAAAGTCTAGCTGAGTCTTTGATTCTTACCGAAAAATAAGGTAGGTAGGTGTACCTATAAGTAAAACAAGTAGAACAAAGCGTGAGGCTTTTAGCTGAATCGATCCGCCCGGGCCAGAGCGGGCGGCGGCGGTGGGCGCTGCGTTGTATACCCAACGGTCCACATCTGCCTTTTGTATTATAAATTCAAAAAAGTAAAATGTACGCTGCGTGATACAAATAGAAGATTTTGAAGTCCCGTAAAGAAAAGTTGTAGCTCTTTTCATTTAAATTGCCTTTTGAAAAATTTAGATGTGTACGGTCTAATTAAAATGAAATTAACATTTTTTTTTAATTTTTACTCTAAGAAAATTATCTATTAGGATCATAGATGTAATTAGGATGTTATGTTATTGATTTAGTAAGATTTTCTTATATTGTTTTACTTCTTGCTGACTGACATTAGCGTGTTAGGTAAATCAAATCGTATCCTTTTATTTCAGATCTATCAAATAATTTTGTGATGACTTGCTGACTGTAAAGTAGAGCATAGTGGATGAATTCTAAAGTTTGTAATTAATGATTTTAATTAAGAATCGTACTCTAAAATTCCTAAATTTTGTATTTTAATTTGCAAATGACATAAAAAATGTTTTGTAAATAACAAAATAGGAATAATTTATGTTCAAGAACGCTATAACTCATATATAATATAAGCAGATCAGATTTATCTTTTAAGCTTTCTTAGCTCTCAACTGGCGCGATAAACGTCTGAAGGTGAAGAATGTAAAGGATACATTTTTCCTTAATGAATTGTATTGATCGCATCGGGCTGGAGCGAATAATTTACGATGGCCGCTTGCGTGCAGCTCCGAAGGTGTGTTATTTATACCCGTTTATACCGAGCTTTTTATTTATACCCTCTTTTTTCGCAGCTCGTAACGGAGGGTTATAAAGGGGACGTAATTTTAATTTCATGATTGGAAAGCTCGATTGGCCGGTTATGTGGCTTAATGAGTTTATGGTTAGTGCCGCAATGAACCCTCGTGGGAGATTTGGGTTGGAAAAGGAAATTTTGATTTTAGTTGGGATTTGGATCATTATGATTTAGTTTTATTTCTCGTTTGTACTAGAATTGCAGAAAAATCGTTTGCTTAAAAATATATCTTTAAAATTATTTATTTATCACTTTGTTGTGGGAATGAAAAACATGCTCGATTTCTAAATAGATTCATTTGGCGAACTGCGAGCACCTTGCACCTTTTAGAATTTGTCCTAGAACAGACTGTAATTTGATTATACTGTGCACACAACAACGTGGTCAACCTCTTTATCTTCTGTAAATACACATCGACAAATAAAGGACAATCACATAGACGATACAACAAGAATGGAATGAAATCAAGTATATTTCATTTAATTAAAATATTGTAGATAGTATAACTTAAATGATAAGGCGAAACTAAAACCCTTAAATCATGGTAAAAGCTTTACACGACTTCAACATGGCTCTAAAAGTGTTTTTTTTTTTACTGAACAAAAAAACCACTTGAAATATATTTGGTGCTGCAAACGTTGTGCTTCAAGATTCCCACACCCATAGAATGAGATAAATCTCTAAAAAGTACCGCCCCCTTATACGGTCGATTACGCCACATGGTTTTATCCAACCAGAAAAAGTTGTAATAGACCTAAGCTCTATGGTTTAGTTTAAAAAAAATAAATATGTTGTCTCTGATTTTGACAGCTAGATTGGCGGGATTTGTATGTGTCATGAGCTACAAAGGCACTTGTTCTGTTTTGTAAGATTGTTTTAATAAATACAGTTTTTCTATAACAAATAATAATTTCATTTAATAATAACATAATACTACATGGCGCAGCCTACGGACGAACAACTTAATTGACTGTGAGACAACCTGCATGGCGAATAGTAACACGAGTGAGTCTGCCGCACAGACCGTGTCATCAGAGCTCACTACAATGGCTAGTGGTGGTGTGGAATATCGAATGCCGGAACCATTAAGTCTGGATAATATTGATGGGCTTTATGTTAGATGGCAAAGATTCCTGGCTAGCTTTAAAATATTCTTAGCAGCTGCTGGACTTGGACAGGTTACAGAAGCTAGAAAAGCGTCAATTTTGTTAAATTGTGTTGGACAGCCGGCTCAGGAATTATTCTTCAACCTCTTAAAAGACCCTAAACAAGATGTGTTGAAATATGAAGAGGTTATCCAAAGTTTTGATAATTATTTTAAACCTAAAACAAGTGAGGTTATAAATACCTTCCAATTTCATAATAGGATGCAAGAAGATGGAGAAAGCTTCGACAGTTTTTATACTTCGCTAAGAAAGCTCGCCCAAAACTGTAATTTCGACAATTATTTAGACAGAATGCTCCGGGACAGAATTGTCATTGGAGTAAATGATCGACATGTACAACAAAAACTACTATCCATTAAAGACTTGTCCTTGGATAGTGCAGTGGAGATTTGTCGTTCTTCAGAATTGGCTACTGAACACGTAAGAACCATTTCAAAACAAGAAAGTCAAGTAAATCAAGTTCAGGCTATAAATAGTCAGCGACAGTATTCCACTCAATGGAATAATAAAACTAAGTATAACAATGTTTATCTTTGTAAGAAGTGCAATACTAAACATGGACCCAGAAATTGCCCAGCATTTGGCAAAACATGTACCTTTTGCAAGAAACCCAATCACTATGTAATTGGATGTAAATTGAAGAATAAGGTAAATTGCATAGAGGCTCACTGTGAGGATGAAAATATGCAAGATACACAAGAGTTGTGACTAATAAAAGTTTGTGATTCAATAAATAATAATAGTGAGTGGGCAGAATCTTTAAGTATTGAGAGTAAACAAATGACATTTAAATGTGATACAGGAGCACAAATTAACGTGTTATCATTAAGAGATTTAAAAAAAATTTTGAATGAGGAAAAGCAGATTAAATTATCTGACACAACAATTATTTTAGAGGTTTTTGGGGGATCACAGATTAAACCACTTGGTAAGGTGTATTTAACTATTTCTTTGAACAGTGAATCTTTTAAGACTGAGTTCATAATACTTGATAAAAATGTAAAGCCAATTTTAGGTTTACCTTCTTTAATTGAACTAAAACTGTTTAATGTTGGTACCAATAATAATAATATAAATGTGATAAAAGTCAATGATGAAAAGAATTTATTAATAAAGAAACATTCTAAACTTTTCCAGGGAATAGGACAATTTAGTAAGCCGCTAAAACTACACATCCAGTCAGGTGCAGAGCCTGTGGTGAGACCACCAAGAAGAGTTCCATTTGCACTTAAAGCACGTTTGGCAGACAAACTAAATTCACTGGTGGATAGACAGATCATTTCCAAGGTTGAACACCCTAAGAGTTTTGTAAGTAATTTAGTAGTGTTGGAAAAAAAAGATGGTTCCTTGCGCATCTGTCTTGACCCTAAAGATCTTAATAATGTTTTAGTAAGAGAACATCATTTAATACCAAAGCTTGAGGAAATAATACCTAAAATTACAAACAAGAAATACTTTTCTGTTTTAGACTTGTCAGAGGGTTTCTATAACATAAAATTAGATGAAGATTCGAGCCATTTATGTACATTTAATAGCCCTTTCGGTTGTTATAAATTCAATAGATTGCCTTTTGGTCTATCAGTCGCACCGGAAATTTTCCAAAAATATAATGAGAGTGCCTTTGGTGACATTCCTGGTGTTATAATATACTGCGATGACATGCTTATATGTGCAGAGAGTGAAGCTGAGCATGATTCAATATTGGCAAAAGTCTTTAAAAGAGCTGAAACTTGTAATGTTCGGTTTAATAAGAACAAGTTTCAATTTAAATTAACAGAAGTAAAATATTTTGGACACATCTTTTCAGAAAAAGGTATGCAAATTGATCCTAATAGAGTGTTAGCAATCAAAAGTATTAAAAGTCCAAGTAACAAAAAAGAACTTCAAACTTTTCTGGGCATGGTTAATTATTTAAGACAGTTTGTTCAACACCTTGCTAATATTGCTTCACCGTTACAACTTTTACTCAAGAAAAATGTTGATTGGATTTGGACAGAGGTACATGAAAAAGCATTTAATCTCATAAAAGAAAAAATAAGTCAAGCACCAATTTTACAAAATTTTGATCCGAACACGGACATTGAGATTCAGTGTGATGCTTCAAAAGGGGGTTTAGGGTGTTGTTTATTACAAAATGGTAAACCTGTTTGTTTTGCATCGAGAAGTTTAACTTCTTCTGAACAAAACTTTTCACAAATTGAAAAAGAACTTTTGAGTGTAGTTTGGGCTACTAAAAAGTTTCATTATTATATATATGGCCGGAAAGTTACAATTTTAAATGATCATAAACCCTTAGAAATTTTACTTAAAAGACATATTCATGAGGTGCCTTCACCTAGACTGCAAAGGCTTAAACTAAAATTATTAAAATATGATTTGGATTTCAAGTATTTAAAAGGTAAATTAATGTTTATTGCAGATTTGCTATCTCGTTCTTATTTAGAATGTAATACTACTGATGACACATATATGTATGAAGTTATTCATTGCATTGGACTTGCTAAATATTTACAATGTACTGAGGAACAAAAGGAAATCTTTATTAAAGAAACTAAGGAGGATTCGGAGTTGTCATTATTAACTAATTTCACTGTAAATGGATGGCCTGAAAATTTAAAATCAGTACCAGATAACTTGCACTTTTATTATAAATTAAGATCAGATATAACAATTGATGAGGGTCTGTTGTTTTTCAAGGATAGATTAATAATTCCTAAAAGCTTGAGAGCAGAAATAATTAGAAAACTGCATGAAGGACATCTAGGAATGTCGAAAATGAAAGGTGTGGCAAGAAAAATTTATTACTGGCCTAAAATTGATGACCATTTGGAGCAGTTTGTTAGAAAATGTTTGATTTGTCAAACTTTTTGTAATAAAAATATCAAAGAGCCACTTTTGTCCCACGAAATTCCTGATATTCCATTTTCTAAAATAGGAACTGATATTCTTGATTTTAAAAATAAAAGTTACTTAGTAATTTATGATTACTATTCAAAGTGGTTAGACGTTAAAATGCTCTCTAATAAAAGTGCAAGATGCATTATCAATATTTTAATTGATGTTTTTTGTAATTTTGGCTGTCCAAGTGAGATTGTTTCAGATCATGTTCCTTTTGACTCGAGGGAATGTAGAGATTTTGCTAGTCAATGGGGATTTAAATTTACTTATACTAGTCCAAGATATCCTCAGTCCAATGGAATGGCTGAAAGGGCTGTACAAATTGCGAAAAAAATGTTAAAAAAATGTTTTGAAGATAAAACGGATTTAAGAGTAGCTTTATTACAATATAGAAGCTCACCAGTGTGTGGCACCTGTTTTTCTCCTGCTGAGTTACTAATGAATAGACATTTAAAAACTAAATTACCAGTTCCTTATAGTTATTTAAAACCAAAGATTAATGAGAAAGTGGAGTTGGAGTTCAATAAGGCACATAACAGAAACATTAAAAGTTATAATAGTAAGAGCAAATCAAAAAATGATTTTTATGTTGGACAAAATATTATCTTTCTAAAAGATCCCACTATTAATAGATGGTCTCAAGGAATCATTTCTAAAACAAATGGTCTAAGGTCTTATAATGTAATTGATAATAATGGTGTAAGGTATACCAGAACCTCATATCATATTCGACCTTGTTGATCTGCCTGATCCTCAGTAAATGGATTATAAAAACTGAATGTGTGGTTTTGCTAGTGGTCCATTATTGAGTTACTTAATTTACTTGTACTTATTAAAAAAAAAAAAAAAAAAAAAAGGGAAATGTAAAGGTGAGTTGGTAAGTCAGTTATGTTTCTGTAATAAAATAATATGTACCTTAGTAGTTGTTATTACATATTTTTGTAAACGAATTAAAGCAGGATGTGTCTTTGTTTCTTACTTATCTCTTTTGTTATGTAGAATATTTCTAAGTAGGTAATGTAAGTTAGAATAAAGTTTTGTTTGGAAAAGGGAAAGATGTAATAGACCTAAGCTCTATGGTTTAGTTTAAAAAAAATAAATATGTTGTCTCTGATTTTGACAGCTAGATTGGCGGGATTTGTATGTGTCATGAGCTACAAAGGCACTTGTTCTGTTTTGTAAGATTGTTTTAATAAATACAGTTTTTCTATAACAAATAATAATTTCATTTAATAATAACATAATACTACAAAAGTTATATTAAGTACAAATAAAATAAGAAAAATTATTTGTTATTTTATCAGTTTACATACTTTTGTATATTTATTTAATACAAAAATATGTTTAAAAAATTTAACCAAATTATTCATTGACTCTATCATCATAATATCGATCGGCTTGGTTTTTATATTCGTAAGTGAATATATTTAGCCTCAGATTTCTCTTATCGGACGGAAATTAATTAAATAGGTACTAGCAATCTCTATTAAGGGGCAATTATTATCTAATTGCTGTTGCAAAATCGAGGGGCGTGAAGAAAAAAACTAAATTAATGCCAGTTAAAGCTAACTCTCTCAGTCATATTATATACCTACTTCAGTGGGTTCCTTTGTTAGTTCTGTTACGAATATAATTGTATGTAAATTGTGATTACATTGTAACTTCGTTCAAATTCATAACGCGAACATAACTCGAGCCTTGTATGAAATCTCGTAATAAAATGCAAAGAAACCTTTTTGTGACGTGGCAAAAAGCTGACTTGATTTATAAGCAACGCCTCTAGACGTGGGTTATGTCTGCACTTACAATTTTTATTTTTTACCTCCTTTTATTATTCGCAACTTTGTTACGTACGCAGTCACTTAACGAAAATATGGCGTACGAAATCGCATAAAGAAAACAGTATTTTGAGAAAAATAGTTCGTTGTATAAAAGAAAATTATAAGGCGATCGTAAATAAAGGCATAAAAGTTAGTGAATGGTTTGAAAGGAGCTTATAGTGAGTGAATCGATAATAAAGATATAGAGTAAGCAATGTATTACGGGACATTAGTGAGGTTTAATGGACGGACAGAATGATGGCGATGAATGCGCCGGGGCAAAGCCGATGATCTCTAACTGTCATCTATCAAATAAATTTTCAGGGTTATGACTTTGTTACAAAGTTGCGGAAAGTTACTATCAGTACTTACGTCCCTAAAAGACATTAATTTTATTAAATAAATGCTGAATTTATTGCCTTTCCCCGTCTTTAGTAAGCACGGATTTGATAAACGTATTTTATTTTATGAATTTTATAATAGGTATATTTGCTTTTAATGCTTTATTTAAAAAAAGAAGCAAGGACAGCATAAAATAATTAAAATCTAAAGTAGACAGACTAACTTAATCTTATTACTATTATTTTTATCAAAATACATTATAAGGGTTTTTAAAAATACATCGTCAATTTGTTATCGGCAGAGTGAAACAAAATATGTAGATACAAAAAAAATGTGGAGTCTTCTACTTTTTAAACATAACTTGACCAGTAAACATGAAAAAGGAAAATTTTAAAACGACGCCGGAATATTTTTCTTTAAAAAAATCGTTCAGTTTTACGAGGAGCAGTGTTGCGGGAGCAAAAAGGTAAGAATTTCAGGGTTTGTAGAAAAATAATTTATGTATCAAAATCACGAAAGTTCGCATTCTGTAAAAGTTTACATTTGTGTTTTTCTCTTTATGTTGTATACATAATGTGCCTCCTTAATGAGTAACTATAGGTATATGCATAATATCATACACGCTGAAGAAATGATTCCACGTCAGTCCTATCTCAGCGGCCATAAATGTCTGTCTCAGGATAATATTTTATGGCAGCTTTGCCCGAGGGGAAGGGGAGAGGCGGGGGTGGCTCTACCTACACATGTGCACTGACAACCAAATTTATCGACTTCCAAATACCCTCCCAAGATTAAAAATAAGATACCGCTCCGCCGCTCCTGCTTTAGAATATTATTTTTGGATGAAAAGAAAAAAACTTGCTTAGGTAGGTGCTCGACCGTCTTATTTATTTTTAGTCGATCGGTATCTACATAAATTAAGTGTAGCATTTGGTTTCCTGTTCTTGTAGAAGATTTGAAATTGGACTACAAAAAATTGAATAATTTTGTTTTTATATACCTATAGCCATTTAATACTTATATAATACTATGTAGTTTTACGACCCGTGACTCGACTCCATCAGTGTTAAGAGATTTTTAAGTTAAAGGATAGAATTTTTCTACGGTACAAAGTAGGTACCTAACCTATATGTACTGATCCAGAGTACAAACTGTGTACATAGGTAGTAGGTACTTATGCCATTTTTATTTAAAACTGTATTATGATTTAGGACTGCGTATCTACCGTGGTTTTTATTAATTGTGTTTACGACTGTGATATCCTTAAAAAGTTCATTTAAGTTTCATTTCAACATTTCAGTGACCTCGATATAATACGCCTTGTCTAAGCGTACTTTTAAAGACCTAATCCTACAGAAATTATGTTGAATTCGTGCTAGTATTTAATTTTAATTGTAACTACCTACCTAGGTACTTATAAACCATATTGTTACTTAAGTTGCTATTTTTGTATTGATTACACACAAAACAAATGCCACGGTAAATATCCCGTTTTAAATCTTAATAGTTTTGTATTAGTTAATTTCAAGCTCACGGAAACAAGCATCCAATCATCAACCAACATAATATAAAAATTGAAATGTACCTAACTTTCACATTTTTATTATTGTAGAGAATTAGTCCTAAGTAGTTTTGTGGACGACGAAATGAATAAATAAACAATCTAAATCTAAACCAAGACAAGGAACTTAGTAAAAAAAATAGAAGATATTTTAAAAGCAAGGGAGTTTATAAAAAGCCTTACATTACTTTAATGTTATTTATTTTCTTGGGGTTTAATTTCCTCTTGCAAATCTCTCTACTCAGGGACCAAGGGACACATTCCTACTTAAGTTCTAAGTCGATAAGCAGAGTGCAAACTTGTGTAGCTGCTTTACACTCATCAACTCATGTTGTTGTATATTATGTACCAAGTCTACTCGTATACAATACTCGACCAGTTGTGCTGCAGCGTTGCACATGATGAGTTGGGGCCTAGATATTGCGGGTTTTTTATTGTCGAATTGACCTATGCTTGTGTCGACAAAGTACGATGAATCAAGCTTCACCGGACTTGCAAGGGAGCGGATGGCTCTACCCCACATATTGCGGTTGCGGTACTCATTTGAAAATTTATCATTTATTGCTTCTTTGTTCTACCGTCTTTTTTGTAATTAATTTTATTTGTTTGTACTGCATCCGTACATCAACGTTGTGTATATGTCTATGTTTACTTTGCTGTAACTGAAAAGTTGTAATTAAATTGTAGATGGTTTTATCTCCTAACTAAAGGATCTTGAAGTTTTTTGATAATAAGAGTTACAGGAAATAAAATACCAAGATTTCATTATACCATAACAAAAGGTACCTAGGCATATTGTGTCTCGCCGAGCATATCTTATTAATAATTTATGAATAAACCTGGTCTTTGATTTTCCTTGCGCAATCATGATTTAAGTAAATTGGCAGCTAATTATGATTTAGTAATTAAAATTGTAAAGTCATCTCGACAGTGGGAGTTATTTATGTCCTAGCTACAAAACTGAATATGTTTAATATATTTCCTGTACCACGCCACGTTACGAAACAGGTAAGATTTATTTTAGGTCTTTATATTACGCTAGTTAGGTTTGCATAAATTGGATTTTGTTCGTTTATTTATTTTATTTAAAAATTGTTAATTTATTCAGGGATCACCTGGCGGAAGTTTTTTTATTGTAATACTAGTTGGTGACAAATTTATGATGCTTTGTCATGCGATATGTAATGTACCTACTTAATGCATCGCTTGCTTGCCCGCATTTATGAAAGTGCATAAGCGATGATACCACACCACATCACTTGAGAAAACTTGAGACCCTCGGTGGAGACATACATGGGTTGTAAACGATAAAAT
The DNA here is from genome assembly GCA_948473455.1 of Teleiodes luculella. Taxonomy (NCBI): domain Eukaryota; kingdom Metazoa; phylum Arthropoda; class Insecta; order Lepidoptera; family Gelechiidae; genus Teleiodes; species Teleiodes luculella. The sequence goes on along the minus strand of OX419592.1, from coordinate 6,190,792 downwards.
TTGCTCTAAAACAGTTAACAGAATTCAGGATAAATATGTGCAGTTTCTGTCCTAACAGGGATATGTCGTAAAACAGATCTACATCTGAGGAAAAGAACATAAGGAATACGGCCTCGTCATTGCTTCCCATCGAGTAAGACGCAAACCTATCTAGTGGATCTCTGAGCTGAAGACCCTGCCGGTCAGTCAACTCTCATGGCTATACTCGTACCATTTTGTAACCAAAAATTGAATCAAGACGATACATGACATACTTCTTTATAATTATAACCTACCAACCTATAGTTGCTAGCTGTCATCTACCGACAGACGACGCAACCCCGTTTTGCAAACTCTGCTATTGCCAGCAACTACAACCATTAAAAACTGACTCATAAAGAAAAATATGTACACAATATGATTAGTCTGCTCACAAAAATGGACAGGAATCTGTTGAGACATGCTACTTGTAGAGAAGACACAGACAAATAGATAGGCGGATATATCCATTGAAATACTATGGTTATACCAAAGCATTTTTTGCGCTCACTCGGTCGGATATAAAAACCGGTGCGCTCAAATCCCTTAGGATGCTTATTACGATTTTTCTGTTTCACCTATTCCCATTTGAAGTTCAGTGAAGTTACGCTGGCATATCAACGATTCGCCGAAAGATCAACGACAGCTGAAGTTGGAAGGCACAAGCTAAACAAATATTTAACAGAAGTTGATGATAAATCAACTTTTAAATTCATAGGCTTTCAATCTTCAGCTTTGACTCAAATCACAGTTAAAATAACATAGGTACATGCCTATGTAGTTATAACTTTAGTATGTCTGAGTACCTTTATAAACTGCAGGCATAACTCAAGTTAAAGGCACTTTAACAACCAGTCATCACAAAGCATAACCAACCAAGTGATTTAATATTTAAATTTTGATTGTAATAGGTAACTACCTGACATATGGCCTGGTCCCAGTATCAATAAAATCAGAATGGATAAGTAAGTAGTATAAGCACGAGTATCTACAAAAAGGGCTTGAAGTTATTGTATATTATGATTTATGATACACTACACGTACCATTTCACTTCATTCCTCTCTGCATTACATTATATGCTTCTGTGATGTTTAAGCTCGTTTAAAGCTCTTTTTGAGGGAACAGACTGTCACACACACTTCGTTATATCAAAAAGCTTCTAAATGAATATTTCAAATAAATTATGAATCAAAACTCGTGACTTCACTCGGTTGTGTTTCAAATTGGACTAACAGCGCAGTGGCCGCTGACGAGCTCGTTATATGATCGCCAATAAACCCGACCGCATCTATTATTCGGTTTGGTCTGGCCTCGCCAGCTGACGTTGAATTTTAAATACGTTTTATGACCACAGTCTGACCCAATTCCTTATATTGCCTCAACATGAGCAGCACGTTTTAATTGGAAATGCCAGGATTGTTAGCCCGCATGTGCGGATTTGTTACCAGGGTTTGGTGCAAAGCATTTCATCCATTGCTCTAAATTCTTTAAAACTAATATGTTTTGATGTTTGTCTATACGATGTTTGTCTATATGCCAGCGTAACTTCACTGAATACCCTGGGGAAGGTATTTATCTGCTGGATAAATACCTTCCCCAGGGTATTCCAGATCTTTTTGGTTTTTATAACGACACAAACATTTTAAATGTAAAAAATATATTTATTAGTTCTACTTTAACAATTATACTGCTGAACGGATTTTAATAAAATTTGAAATGGAGATCATATTTTGTACACGTGTAGGCAATTTTCTAAAGAAAAAAAAACTTTATTCCTACGCGAAAATATGATAAAATGGCGGAAATCTAGCGTTAAATAGGTTAGAGATAATTAGGAATGCTGCTGGTTATTTACGGTAGTGTAAATATATCACTGTCTTTTGATAAACATTTGACTTGTTCGCGCGACAACTCGAGACTCACAGACACCGCCACAGTCTCACCAAAATTTGAACAATTCACTAATATTTGACAGCAAATATCGGTCCTAAAGTTCCTCATACACTAAATATTGGAACATGAGTTCGTTAAGCCGGCTCAAAATGATGTAACAAAACGTGCAAACACACACTGTGTATCTGACTTATTAACAGATCCTCACACGTCTTCCGCTAGAGGACAAACATCCTAACAACCCTAAACTGTTTAACGCATATACGACCTTAATAGGCTTTGTATATAGTTGAACTGTGTTGAAAATGAAAGTGAATTTTCAAATTGCATTCGGACGATGGTCAGCGTTTATTGCACCCAGAGCAATTCATCTCGAGTTAACGTTTGACTAATTTGTGAAGTTAGTATTATAGAGGCTTCATAAAAAGACCGGCATATAACGGTCTATCAGCTGATAGAGATTTTACAGCTAATCGAAAGTGATTCCATCTAAACGAGGTTTGTTTTTTTAAATAGAGGTCAATTGGGTGATGTTAGGGGTTAACAGAGTGTAAATTGAGATCTTTGAGAGTAAATTAGAGGGTATACAATATATTGATCTTTAAAAAGTAAGATATTGTGAGTGACATAAGTAAAACAAAATATACTGCAAATTAATTTAAAACAAATGATAGAAAGAAATTATTCAATAAGGTGAAATAAATTGGACAAAATAAAGAATACACTTACCAGTAACATCTCTACGAAAATAGAAAGTTATCTTATACAGGCACCACACGTAGAATTTACTTGCACCGAAAACTAATTATTAATATAATAATTTGTAAATGAAGGTACTATAACTATAACAGCGTGCTATGCAATGCAAGTCAAAAGCTAAACTGCTGGCATACTGGTGCTGGCACCATGTTTTCACTTTTCGCGTCCAAATAAATGTAACTTTTATTATCTTGTTCAGTGTTATGCAAATGACACTCCAACAGTAGTCTGCTTATGAAAGGGTTTCCGAAAAACTGAGAAAAAACGTAGTAAAATTTAAAAGTGAAAGCCAACTGGTGGCATATTGTGACGACACGCTTCCTTTCGTCTATTGTCAATACAAATATTTACGTAGCATGCAAAAGAGGTTTTTACAAAGTGCTACTGGACAGCTTTTGTTATTTAAAGCAACCCTTTTGCCAGCTTTCGGCGGCTTTGTTTGTTCGTCAACTGTTGATAAGGATACTGGCTGTTTGTGTTCCGAAGCGCGAAAGTAAACATGAACTAGTCTCCACATTATTGTAAAGTCGTAAAGATTACTTCGGTTTATGTTTAATGATATCTCTACTAACTGAATTGACTTCTCAAATTCTTATTATTTTTTAAATCTGAATCTTCTTCTCCTTTGCGAGTCGACTCAGCGGTTAAAAATAAATCTGAATTAACGTATTAACATTAGTAATCGTGGCGGAAATCGGTCAAAAAAGAAGGAGGGGAAAAGAAGGAATGTTAGTAATTCTGTTTTGTAAATATTAGTTAAAGCTTCTTAAGAATAAATATTCACCTACTTGGAAGAGTTGGCATTCTGGATTATGGAAAAAATATTGACCATCTAAATTGTATTATAATTTTGTTGGTTAAATGTATCACTAAACTCTTAAATGTGTAGTATATCTATATAGTGGAATATTAAACCGAATTACATACGCTGATTTTGGCCACTGGATACCTCATTAAAGAACTTGTATCACAAGCGACATTTTAATAGCTCTTCCATCCATCACAATGCATATTTATTAAATATTTACATCGGTCTTATCATACCCGCACATACATGCATATTATACAGTTTGCATGCATACAGAGGGCGGTAGCGACATAAAATTTTACGACGGACGGACGCCTCATAAACCGGAGACAAATCCAATCGGCCAAGAAAAACAATCCACTCGCTACGGCCGAGATGTCGAGACACTGTTCGAGTGAGCCAGACGTAATTATATGCTTTATCTATATATATACTAATATGATAAAGAGACTAGACTAGAAAAGAGTGACTTTTCTCCATACAAACTATCCGATTAAAATGAAACATTTATAAAGGAACGTCGAAATTAATCGCTTGATTAATCGATCAAATCCATTCATCCTCTGCACGAACGTTTCATTGTAAATATAGCCGTATTAAATTCAGCTTTTATACTTCATTTTTGAGTGATGTACGAGTTATAATAAATTTCTACACATATAGGTATGTTGAATGGTGTCATAAAGCTATTTATTTATTTATATTTATGGCTATTCTCTAGAAGTAAACCTATGTTGCGGTTGAAATCCAGGAAGTGAAAGCTGAGTATGTACTGTTTAGCACTGATTGGATGTAACGGATTCTGTGCCGGCTATAAATCTATTATCTAGGTAACGTTTTGTTAATTATGGACTCAGAATGGAACTTAAACTTCATGTTGTAATATTTTCCATGCTATATGAGCTTTTAATGGACCCGCTATTCTATAAGCTAGGGTGGATTTGAACTCTGAACGGGACGATCATCAAAGTTTAGTAATTAATCGTAATTATATTTGAGAAGAATATGGCTGTTTGTTCTAAACAGAATAGACTACAATTTTGTTAAATAACCTACGCTTGTGTCGTAAAATTTACATATCAAGCTTCACCGGACTTGCAGCGGAAGGCTCTACCCCAGAGTAGGATAATATTCTGTCTCTCCCTCTCGCTTGTTTTTTTCTTTCTTTCTCTTAATGAGAGTATAAATTAGGTGATCTTCTTTTTCCTATTCTACGTATACTAATTTATGTAGAGTTCGTCTGATTGTGGAGTTTGGAGCTCTCCAAAGTACTCTATGGCACGACTTTCTATCGAGGATTATCAGGTGAGGCAGCATAATGCTCGTATAATAGATTGGCTGGTACCTTAAGACTAGGTATATACCTAGACCATATGGACTTGGATTTTTTCTAACGCGTGTCTTGTATGCGTCTTCTGTCTCTTGGTGCCAGTTCTTGACTGATTTGCACCTATAGATAGGTACTACAGATCCGTTTCTATTGACTATGTTTATCATGCTTCATTGTTTGAAAAATAATCTATTATATTACATAGGCAATCAGATATAAATTGTCGCAACCGCGGCTCGCCAAGGTCCTGGGCGAGCCTGCGAGCGTGAACGCAGGGATCAGGAGCAGACGAGTAGAAAATGTACTGGAACTTGTCGTACGGGCGAAACGTAGTAAAACCACGTAAAACACAAATTAGCACTTAGTGCAGGCTTCCACCGGCACCCCGTTTAAAAAATTTACGTACCGCCAACTGATTTTTGATATGTGTTCTATGGGCCTTTCACTACATAGTATAAAACAAAGTCGCTTAAACTACAGCTATGCAAAGTATGCTCGAAACGATACTTTCGAAAATTTATTTTTTAAATAACTTTGACTAGGAAGGGCGGACATAGCAACATGTTATATATTTGTAATCTACTCACTCATGATGTCCTTTCATTTGATACCCCACACGGTCATTTTTTTCACTTTTTTTTCGGCATCTATATTGGGTTTGAGGAAGCTCGACTAGAATGGAAGCTTACCACGCTCGCTCGTGGCAACAAGTATTTTTATATAGCTTAAGGTCCCTAGAACACATATCAAAAATAAGTTGGCGGTACGCAAATTTTTTAAACGAATCTTCTTTGAGAGTCCTCTCTAACTGTTAAATTTATATTATTTTCACACAATTTGAACTATCTGCACTTTGCAGATTTAACTGTTATCTAGCTTTATAAAAAATATGAATGATACAATTGTAAAAAATGGCCTAGTTGGTTGAGGCCAGGAGAAAAAGTGAAAGAATAATGAATGAAAATAACATATGAATTACGAATGAATTCCAAAATTAAATATTCTAATTAGACGAAAGAGAAATGGTAAATGCGATGAAATTGAGTTGGCAACGAGGTGAGGCATGCAAAGGCACCTCGTCACAAAATCAATATAAAATAACCCTCATGAATATCATACGAGCAATCAAAAATATAGAAATACTAATATAGGTAGGTTTGGAGCGTTGATCAGCTGCAATGCTGCGCGGGCGCGTCTCGTCAGCAATTAGCGGTGCACTTCGCAAACACTGGCCGTTCTTGCATACAGACTGACTTAAAATGTACCGCCAGAAAAACAGTTATAAATAATAAAAAAAGTAATATAAGTTAGATTTAAGCGCATCGGTAGGTAAAAACATAAAATTAAACGTAACGTAAGATTAGCTAAAATTAACTTAAACCAAAAGAAAATTAACAGCCAAAAATTAATTTTGGTAGATAGGTAAGAGAGATGAAAGACTTTAGTTTGAGGAGCACTTAACAGAAAGTTACAGTACGTTTACTAGACAATAAATGATTTTTTTCAGTATTTCAGCGAATCCTTCTAATCTTCTTCTTTTCGAGTCGACAGCAAACTCAGACAGTCTCGGCCCAAAAACCAACCACACTACTACTAGCATACATACTAATAGCATCGTCAGTAGCCTTCATCAAGTCCTCAATCCTTCTAATAATAAATCTACATTTGCGATTTTTTATCTACCTAACCGAGAAAATGTGAATCCTGAAAAATAACTAAAATAATTGCAGTCTTACAAAATTGAATTTCCTCACGGGTAACGACAAGTTATCATTTTTCTTTGAATGTTATAAAATTCTTTCAAATATTATCCTGCGCATCTGACCGCTTCATTATCGTCTTTTTTTTTTCTTATGACTATTTTAAACCTAAATTTGAATGAGAACTGTATTTGCTAACTATACCTGTATCCGTAGACGCAACTCTGCCCGCGAGTGCAAGTTACTTTGTGAGGAGCTGTGCATCGGTCAACATTCAATGGAATGTAGCGTTGTGCCTGTCATTCTTCCTCCATACACTATTATAACACCTTACTTAGCAATTTCTAAAAGTAAGCACGAGCAAGTGTTAGAGGATGTCAAAAACAAACAGTTACATCTAACAAAAGTCTAGATGGTTGAGGCTCCGTTCCGTATGACTGTTTTTGTGATAATACGAGTATTATATCACCCTTTAAAGGTAAAGTCTTGTATACTGAATAGTAAGTACCTACTACCACATCAAAAATATTCATTCTAGCTTGTAAGTATTTAAATGAAATAAAACTATCAATTTACATAAAAAGGATATATACCGTTTAGAAATCCATTATGCTTGCCTAGAATTTAAACAATCACAAATCACTTGTTTGGCTAGCTAAGAACGCCATTAACATACTGTTTGCATTGATGGTTAGTGCCTTTCTTAACTCATATTGCGCTTGCAAGATTTATTTTTATTTGATGCGCCTTCTATATGCATCCAAAGAAAACAATAAACAAATGTAATAGCATCAAAATTCGGGGCCTGTTACACCAATAAACCAATTAACATACGGTGGCTCATCATCAAGCCATTACGATTAAAGCACATCAAAATTAAATAAACAGCGCCCAAGATCGTTCGCAGCTCTTAACAATGGGTTCAATTTGAGGAGCCATAAACGTGTTGCCAGCCATTCTAAAAAATATTAATTGCCAGTTGTAAGTGAATTTTTGTAGCGGGATTCAAATTAAATTAATATAAAACAAGCTCACCTCAATGTAAATTAATAAAAAAAAACATTAATTATATCTTGCGAAGTTGGTTGAACAAAAGTGCTATTAGGATAAAAATTGAATGTAGATTTCTACCTTATTATTTTTTAATAATCCTGTTATAGTATTATTTACTCATATCAAGTGGAAATCGAGGATACAAGAATAAAATGAGTTGAATCTTTTTGTATTGATTGTGTATAGTAATTTATCATGAAGTCTATGATTAATTTGCAGCAGCAAAATGCAAATTATAGAGCCACAGGCTTGACCTCGGTACTACATTCCATTCCAAGTATGCACCTTAATGACGATCCGAAATACCTTTCGTGGTATAGGAATTTAACCAACATTAAGCAAATTATGAGAAGATATCAGCACAGAATATATAATAGTATATTAGTCTTAGACTTTTGAAATGCAAGAGTGTATTTGCTTTTTTGTCCTGTTTTCACGGTCAAACTAGTCTACTAAGAAAGAAAGAGAGAGATGCGATATTTTGCACATAGCAAGTGAAAAGATTGGAAAAAATGATATACACTTTTTATCGCACAAAATACCTCATTTTTTCGGGAAAAACAGTACCGCGATCAAAACGAAGCATGAAGGCACAATGCAAATAATTTGTAGTTGTATTTTAGATGCATATCCTCGTATGAGATCTTAAAATAACGGTACTGAAAACTTTTTTTTATCTTATTTAAATACAGCGGAACTGATTTAACAGCCGTATTTGGAAGATTGAAGTACCTTCTTTCGCAGCATTATTTTTTTGCCAATTAGGCGAGTAAGTACTCATCCGCCATAAATGTTCAAGGCATGCGAAGAAAATTTAAGGTACGATTTAAGGATTTATTTTTTGTGTCCAAATGCATCGGTGAAAAAAGGATTGGGATTTCGAATGATGTTAATTTACGATAAAAGAACCCGATAGGAGGATGAATAATAAACTAACGTATTTGTGATACAGGAGGTGACGCAACTAAAAGCGGTGTTCATTAAAAAATATTATCTGTAAAATGGCGAAACACATAAAAGTTCTCATAGTACCTAATCGATACGCGCAACGTGGCTGCGAAACGCTGACGCGATAAAAAATTGAAGATTTCAGAGGGGTCGGTGAATTCCCTGGTCCTTGTGTTTATGTCGCAGGGATATCGGCAAACTTGTGATGCTACAATTTCACCAGTGACATTACAATTTCATTGAAAGTATTATTATAATGAAATTTTCTCAATCGTCTCTATTTCTTACATTTTAACAGACTTTTACAGTATTATCGGAATTTTTCGGGGAACTTATTCTGTAGTGGGTTGTAGACTTCACGTGTCATTGCATTTTGTAACTATGATTACATAATTGGCATAAAAATCGGACCAACCTTTGACAGTTTTGTATATAAAGTGATACTGTAAAACATGACAAGTAAAAGAGCATATCTTTTTCTACGTATGTATGTCAGCCCTGCAATATCAGTGGAATTATAAGGCCACTGAAAAAAATCCGTGATTTCATAAAAATTATATAGAGAGGCGGTTGACAAAGTTGCGCACTATCAACAATTCACTAGTGAAATTATAATATAACGGGTTTGAAGATGATCCCTGCGACACACTCGTATATCGAAGGTAGAGTGGAGGTTCAAAGATGGGTTCCTGCGAGAGTGCAGGGCTGGCCGGAGCGGCGCGCGCTTGTGGAGTCTCGAGCGCCCGCCCAACGATACCGCGAGCGTCACACTACGCCGCTCGCTCCCGCCGCGGCCGCGCGCCTCGCTTGTAACCTAACCTAACATAGTGCACATAATTAATTTACAACACCAGTAAAAGTGATGATACAAGTTTATCGACTATAAAATCTGTGCAGTGTTGTGATCGCGTGTCACAGGTAAGTGATAATTGCTCTGCCGCGGACCGCTGTTTGAGAAGCAAATAGTCGCGCGGAAACAAAGCGTCGGGAACCGGGTTCGAGTTGTTCTGTGACAATTTTGAACCGTGTTGCTCTTTTATGGTCTTTAGCTGTTGACTATGTGCAAACTTTAGCTTACTTACAGGCTCTATAGTCACAAAATATCCCGGTTACCAACTATTTGCAGCTTGAACGTGGTTTGTAAATAAGCTTCTTTGAAGTTGCATAATTTAATTCAGAAGTTGATAAGGAACTTTGTACTGTTTTATTTTGAAAACATAATTTATTGTTGTTGTTAACAGCTCGTATAATGTCCCCACCGAGGGGCTAGTTCTTTTAAAAAATATCATTATTTGTTTGGTGACTCTATCTTTAGAAGATTGTTTTAATTTAGAATGTATTTATACAACTATAGTTTCCAGTCTTTATCACTTAACCAGAATTTGATATTAGATATGGAAAAACAGTAGAACCATTATTCAACGTGCCTATAATAAACAAAATAATATTTTATACTAGGTATATAGGAGCAGCACTTTTCCGTCGGATTAGTTTTATAAAATTTCGACATATCTTTGAAATAATTATTAGGTATTATTTTTCATAAAAATTTTCAGGTTTTTGAAATTTTTACGGGTTATCTCCGCAATTTCATTTTAAGTTGATCTTACCGATGTTTTAACCGATTTCTGTTAGCAGCCGCAAAATCTAAGAATATTTTACAAATAGGTAGGTAGGTAGGTACATATATTTCAGTAAGACTGGAACTGGATGCTTTTATATTTTATATGAAGCGTCGAAACTCGTCGCGCCACAGTATTAAATTGATTTATTTTTATAAATTTTTCCTCTCAGGCCTCTACAGAAAATCCTCCCAAAGTTGCATTTAAGAGTTGATTTTCATTTACAAAGATTAATTTTTATGAAATAAAAATGTTTTGAAACTTAGCTGAATACACCAAGTGAATTACAGGCAGATATCTTCAAAGCTCAGAAAACTATATAATTTATTTAGTTAATTACATTTCATCTTATTCAACCGGTGAAATTGTTTGAGGGATATGAATCATTCATTAGCATAGACGCATATTAAGTGTTTCCCACTGATTAGGTAGCAAGGAACAGAGTCCCAGTGTTTATGGCAGCTATAAACCATGGCCTATGCTGTGCGTGGGCATGTTTGTAGCGATTGCGTCTGACTGCATCCCACCTGCATCCACTAGGCAACTGTCTCTGTGTAGGTACTAACCTTTACATCTTGTATAGTAGGCAAGTCTTCGATTCTAACCTTACATATCCAACTTGTATGAAATACACAGGATATAAATTACTTAAGCCCATTATGTTCAACTTTGCCTTTTAAACCTAAAATTACTATAATGTATGAGTACCTAAACTTAATTGTACAGCGTAGAGGCATTGATACCAATAACAGAATTTATGATCAGCTACGTAACAAGTATTTAGCGTTGGTAAAATGAGGAAAACCAATGGAATCAGCTTACAGATGTATGTACGTACACATTTTATTTATAGCAAGTGTTATAACTCACATATAAGAATATAATAGGTATACATAATATTTATGGATTATATAGTTATATACGTTCATCTGCATACCCGTATCTACCGCTGTTGACACCCTTAGTGTAAACATTAAAAAACCAAAGGACAAATTATTTCCTAGTAGGGTATTTTCAGCTTCTACTTTAATCAAAAACACAATCAACTAGCTTTACGCTCCGCGGCTCGGCCCGCGCGTATGTTGTTCTAGCGGTAAAAGGTAGCCTACTTTTTCTCCAAGGTATATTCTTACTATACTTTCGCATTTATAATATTAGTAGGGATTTTTTTTATACACGCATTAACATACTTTTTGTGGGCTTTTTCGTAAAATATTGGATTATTAGCTACTTTATGCATATATAACTGTAAATATTATTATTCTTTATACTATACTACCAACGAGAACCTGGATTCCACCCTGCCCTAGTCTACCCTGGTGTTTTATATACCTATTACTTTAAATTACTTATTTATAAATAGCGCTCGTCTATATGCAGAATTTATGATATACATACATACAATGTTTCTAGCTCTATCAGCCAACACAAATGTTTCCGAGAATTGCATCCTATGTAAACAAACATTCGTAAGTAAATATTTACTGCATACATTCAGATACAGACAGATTTGTTTTATTCTTGATATGCGACGAGGCGGTACTTTTTGGTCTTTTGCGTACATTTCGGTAAATCATCGTTTGTCAGCTTAGAGCATCCGGTAGGAAAGCCCGCGTTGTTGTAAGTTTGCCAGTGACCAGATGGCGAAGGATATAAAATTCATTTATGCAGGGTTATTTCAATCACATAATATTCTGTGTGAAGTCATATGCAGTCGGTATCATTAATGTTGCGAATTACATTTAATAATAAAACATTTTTTTACAAATTTATGTAGTTTACAAATTTTCCGTTTTTGTTAACCCATTTTAAGGGTGGAAAACGCCAAATTATGGGTCCCATTAAAATATCCCATCCGAAATGTATTTTGAACAAGGTAAAAGTACCTAAGTGCACTTGATTCAACTTCACCACTTCACACTTCAGAGCCAAAGCGAGACTTTTTGATAGGTATTTTGAGAGGGTGCCATAGCGAAACTAACCCGTAGATACAACATACCAATGAAATTCAAAAGACAATTGCATCAAAAAAATACGCGAGAAAGTAAACATCGCGTTGTTTTAATCTTTCAAGTAGATTTAGGTGAATCTAATCTACCAACCTACTATGTAAAATGTACGAGTACACCGGTTATGCTAATCAACGTTAAAAACCTACATTTAATTAAGAATAAAATAATTCATGAATGTGAAAGTATCTATATTGTATACTAGCTTTCAACCCCATGGCTCTACCCGCGTTAACAGGTTTTCCCGTGAAAAACAGACACGCCGATTCTTCAGTTTTATTATAGTATTGATTTTGTAAGTTTGAATGTTTGTATACTACTGAATGGATTTGGTTGAAATTTGGTAGAAAGATAGTTTTTACCGTGATTTATATACGAATATAATGCATCAAATTAAAAATGTTTTTTAAACAACGTTATGTAAAATAAAAATGTACCTAGACAAACGTAGAGTTTAATTTGCTTACCTAATAATTTTATTTTTCGTAGAGTTGTATTCAATAATGTTGGAACAAAATCAATTAAGAATAAACATAAATGAATTAAATAAACAGGAGCCGCGATATGAAATAAATTAAAATCTTGTATCTTATTAGATGGTGGTGGTTTCTAAAATTCATGCGATAAATTAGTATTACCTGACGTTTTATAAAAATTCATTTTTTACAGATTTTTTGTTATGCTAATAGCTTAAAGCAAACAAGTTTCTAGAGCCACGTCAATGTTAGATTTATTACTTACTTTATGTTACCAACTGCCCATCCGAGGATAATATTCGTGTTTGCTTGTATTAAAACACATTTTATCTGGATCTGTTCTGCTAATTTGTGAAAGCTGTACAAACATATTTTTGTGCTTGAAGATAATATAAATAGCTTCCACTTAGTGGTTTTACCTAACCTTTATTATTTTTCATCTTTAAATGAGATATAACAATCAGTTCAGCCGTTCAAAATATGTAAGTACGACTGATTTCGGAAACAAACAAGAAAGACATTAAAAATTAGCCTTTTAAAAATTTATTCTTCGAGTTGACATAAAAAATATGGTCTCCAGTTAAAAAAACTAGATCAATACCAACTACCCAGTAGAACTGTAAAATACTAAACTATTAAAATAAAAGTACGAGCAGTATCAATCTAAACAAAAGCGTACCTCGACGCAACTCAAACGCATTCAAATGTAAATCCAGAACAATAACAACAAATCGTAAACGCAGCTCGAGTGGAGGCTTAAAAATTGACCTCCACGCGACCAAACGACTTCGGACTGTTCAGTGTTGCGCAAGAATCATTCTAATTCTTATAATCCACTACTTGGGTGTCTGGTTTTATGCCTAGCGGCATAAAGCGTAATAAACTACGTGTCTCTGAATGTACGAGTCGTTTGCGCGCCAGTAAACACGGAATATGTATCTTATTTCGTCGTGAAAAGGTTTTCAGTGGAGTTTGAATGGGCTCGCAACAGGCTTAGGACGCACGTGGGTGAATCTACGCGGGCCATTATAGCTTTAGTGCGGGCATCATTCATTTAGCGAATCACGATGGATGGATCAGCATGATTTACGCACCAGATACAGCTTATTGTTCCGCTTCTTGTATGTTTTCTACACAAGAAGGTTATTTATAAGGTTTAATATGAAAGTTGGCTTTAAAATATACTGATTTTCTTTTTAATTTAGAGCTGTTTATAAATTCCGTTAGGTTATTTGCTAAGTGCATGCATACACGTATTAAAATTAGAACAAGAACTAAAATTGTATATGTTAACGGAAATGTATGAAATCCGTCATTGTATACAATTCCTAGGAAATGTATACAATGCCTAAAATGGCCCGGAAATGTATGAAATAAATGATATTAGACACATTTCCTAGGAAATGTATACAATTCCTAAATAGCGATCGGAAATGTAATACATTTAAGATGTAAATGGGTAAGCGGGGAAAGCGGAGCGAGGGAAGGCTATTGCAACAGAAGTATATAATAGTACTTCCCGTACAGAAGGGAAATTTACCTCCCCGCACCAAAACAAGTTCCCCACTCGATATCCCTCCACTCACTGCATCCCCTAGGTGCCGCCAAACTCCGCCGGATGGTGTTGCGTGGTATTCGATGAAGCATAAAGACTATTTTTCTTTGATTTTAATTCACATCTGGTGGTTGTCTGCTATAAAAATTAGAACCACGTTGATTGTTTGGAGTGTCCCACCTGTGGTACTGCGTCACCCATTTAGGCGAACGCTTGCGTTAGTGCTGCTTAAACATTCAGTGCCTATATACCAGCCACAAATATGAATAAATAGTTAAATTTTAGAGTGTAATTACTAATTTTCAAAGTTTTAAAACAGGCTTTTGTTTTTATATTGTGGCATAAACGAAAAACTGTCGACTTATCAAATTGAAGTTTTGAGCTTTACAAGCTTTATTTATCGTTTTTGGGCTAGATACGTTGTAAAAAATAATAAATAGCAGATTTTTTAAGTTTAATTATAAAAAAATCCTTAGAAAGATATATTTTTATTAGCCTTGAAAAAAAATCTTATTGTCAGTTCAACAAAGTGTTTCATTTATAATATACACAGATAACTCTGATTCTTAGTTAAACAGGGAGCTTTGTTCATTTTATTCATCATCAGTTTTACAAATCATTAGTTTTACACATTTCCTAGTACAAGTTTGGAATTTTATACAATTCCTAGGAAATTCATACATTTCCTAGGATATGTGTGTAATAAATAATCTCTGAAACATTATTTCATACATTTCCTAACGAGCTTCGGAATTGTATACATATCCTAGGAATTGTATACAATTCCTGGATTTCATACATTTCCTGTAACATATACATAATTCAGTGGTTGCATTTTATTAATTTTGACTTATTAAATTTCAAAATACTTTTTTATGCTAAATATATTATTTCTTTGTTAACCTAGAGTCTACTTATGGCCTTATTAAAAAAGTGGGAATAGGATTGCAAAAAACGTGTTTTTAATTTGATGGCGTTTTACTATATACTTACCAAATAATGCTACGCCGCCGCCGTAAGGCTCGTAGTTAGCGTTAGCATAGGTTATTGAGGCCGGTCGACGAACTTTAAACCGGATAAGACGAAGCAATAAGCATGGAATGTACCTACTTATATAATTTTTAATAATTGACAATACAAAAATATATGACAATTCATCCCTATTGTGTATAAACACATAAATATTGTAATTAATAATTATAGTCAACCACTTGTTTCTTATATTTTCCCTTCAGATTTTCCTTTTTACTGACAGTTTTCAGTCTATTATAAAAAAAAAATTGATATCCTACGCACAAATTACACAGATGGCCCACTTGGAACTAAGCGCCAAAACATTACGCACGCATTGATCATTGCGTTTACAGGTCGCTCGGACCACGCTCTATACAAGCTCGGACCACGTGCAGTCGTCGCTCTCGGGATTATTAACAAAGTATTGATATTTGATGTGCTAAAAAAATTGATGTGTTCTTATTACTGTTGTAGTGTATTTGGCTGTTTAAACACAACACAAAATGACGATACACGTTTTTCAAGCAGTCAACCAAGTTTAGGTAGTTAATTTCAAGTACGGCGGGAGTGGACTTTCTGGAAACTTTTTATTTTGTGCCCTACGCAAACAGTAATTTAATTACTGAGGGATTTTTGACTACGTATTATCTCAAACTGGAATCTTCAAAGTAAGAGCTAAATACTACACCATCAAGGATGTTATAAGACTAACGGTAGTAGGTACTTTAACATCCTTGTGCATAACTCAGCCATAGACACTCTTATAGCAATTTTCATCGGTGTTGCTAGAATACGTATTAGTCCAAATTCAGGCATTTTTATAGCTTGCGAAATAGCTTGAATTTAAGTAATTTTTATTAATTTTAAATTAATACTTTGATATTAAAATACTTTGATATTAGAACTTTCTCATTAAACATTGTCACATTTGAATTTTATAGAGAGGTTGGGTAGAGCTATATAGTTACCTCACGCGATTATCTACCTATATTTCTTGAAACAACACCTAGGTACGACATAATGACCGCAATTTTCATTGTCAATAAATGTATGTCCAATCAGACCGCTATTAAATCTGCGGGTAATTACGATCGTGTAGTGAGTGTAAATTTGCGGTGGTACGATGTTATTTCAGAAAAGAATCGCCATTTAAACCGACGGAACGGTGGGTTCTAATCAATATCCAATCACTGGTGGGTAGTAAAGTTAACTAAGCGGGAAATTAACTCGCGTCTGCGAGGAGCTGTCTGCAGTACACGCGTATCTACCTACTACTGGTTGTATTGTACGTATGTCGCATTTTGATAGAACTATCGGACTACGCGAGTTGTTGCGAACGATAGTCTATCCATAGTATGCATCGTGACCTTACAAACTAGTCAATAGGTAGTTCTATAGTGGTAATAAAACTACCGTGACCTCGATACTATCAATATTATTGATAGTTGAATTTTGTCGATTGTGTTAGAAAATTTTGTCCTTACTATCGAAAAGAAATAGTATAGGTAGATTGTACGCTAGAGTTTTTACAGTAAAATTTCGAAAGCTATCGGAATTCATAGCTCTGTTCTGTGTTAGGTGATTGAAACCTTGTCCTTAATTGCTCCTTCTGTCCGTAATGATATAAGTCATCTCTTAGGAACATACCTATGGCTTTAAACATACGATATAACTTACAGTACTGTTTCATCTTGGATATTAGCTAGTTACTAGGGAGTAAGCCTTTGTCCAGTACCTAATGAACGTCTTTTTGTTTTTTATTTTATCTTCTTACTGAAGTGACAATAAATTATCTACTGACGAAATAAAACATAACTTATTGGATCTACAATCGTAAAATTGATGAAATTAGAATAAAAATAACCGATTTAACTTAAGAAAATTAAAAAAGAATCTGATTGTGGTGGACCGTGAAATTGTCAGCTACGCCGACGTAGCTTCTGCTACGCTTGCTACGTCGTAGCAAGAGCTATTCGACAATGGTTTTACTTTGACAATCATTTCAACGCCGGCGTGTCTTACTTAAACTTCAATATGAAGGTAGGTTAGGTATAACTATATTGCAGAAGTTTTAAACATAAATATGTTTTTTTATGTGTGCTTTTTACAGAATACCAAATAGTAGTCCCTGCTAAAGGAGCTGTCATTATTATTGCTCGATCTATATTTCAAAACCGGATCCACGACTCACAAGTGTATTCATATTATTATTGAACAAGATTCTGTTGGTCAGACAATTTAAAAGCTCCACCTTTGGGGCATCTGTTAAAAGATGGCAGTGTAAAGTAGGCGGCGCTTTCGGGCGGGCTATGTAGGCGTGGCCGTGACAGGCTCGGCCCTTTGCAAATGGCGCCGAATTCGACCAATAGCGTGTCTGACAAGACATTCCAATTTTGAAATACCCGTCGTGTCTCGACCGGTGACTCCAGTTGGCGGGAAATGCCTGTTCGACAAAGTACAGATAAGTGGCACTGTATTTAGATTGCGATGCGATCTGGGTGAAGGGCGTTGGAGCATTTTTTTTAAGGTTTTGGTAGGTTCTATCTTTATATAGGTACTTTTGGTTTTTACCTATAGGTAGGTATGCATGTTATGCAAGAAAATCTTTAGGTACTTACTTAAGAAATGTTTTTAGTTGGATGCTATATATAAATAATGGAAAATAATAATAATAATAATCTGTATAATCCTGGAAGTAGGTACTATGACACAAACAAAAAGCTTTACAAGTAATTTTCAAATAAGCATGACAAGTAACAACAACGTATAAATAAATATACTCGTAAAATTATATAAATAAAAAAAAAGAAAACTATTATAGTGACATCTATTATACAGATAACTTTCTAATTTGTTAACCAGTAACCTCAGCGTGCTTTCAATGGACCCTTCCTTCCTCTGGCAAACTAAATGTAGTTTCTTAAAAGTTCTCTCAATATTTTGTAGGTGGCGCTGTTAAGGAGTGTTCAAGCAAGGAATAATAATTTTTAGGTCAAGTTTTGTTAGAATTATATTATTATAATATTATGAATAAATATTTTTGTTATGAAAAGTTAATTGATGTGTAAATGTATTTTTCTACCTATCTCATTATAAAGTAATACGTACCTAAATAATTATAACTCATTCTCAATCCCCTATTTTAATTCGTTAATTGTTTAAATTAGCTTTATTTAAATAAAATAAACAAATTTATTATTGGATTGGCAATTTCATTAGATTCGTTCAAGGCGCTCAAAGATCCCTTACTGTAAAGTAGGTAATTAATGATAAAGAACGTTGGTACTTTTCTGAGACGAAAGCCACGACTTGTATCATCTACGTAGCACTTCAAGAAGCTCAGATGAAAGCTCATCGCACTTGTGGGATCAAAATGTTCTTAATATTTTGAATAGATGGCGCCACTTTAAGACTTAGACAGGCATCATTAAATTGAAAAGATAAATGGGATAAAAAATATGATCTTAATAAACTACCTACTTATTTGGATTGTTATTTACTTTTGTATAAATAAATAATAGCAACAAATATTACACATTCAAAGCTTTTTTTTGGTCATGATTATGTAAGAACAGAAAATACTTACAAGCTTTGCGTACTACTTTGTAATTAAATTGTTATTGTGTTAATTATATTTATTAGTCGGTTTAAATGCTTAATAGGACACTTTTTGCCTAGTGGAGAAAATTTGGTTGATATTAGAATACAACAGACAAGTCGACTCTACTCTACATTATTTATGAGATTTATTTAGAGTAATCTCAATATGATTAGCAGGGAATTATAAGTGAAGTGAAAGCCATGTGAATAGTACGGGTATTTTATTTCAGCGAGAAACGCGTATATAGTGCTGAGGTAACCACACAATAATTACGTTATTTAATTATTATTTTTAGTCTTCCCCCTGTAAGTTGATGTAAAATACAGTAAATGTTTTTATCATTATAAACATTAGTATTCAAATCAAATTTTATAAACTATCAACTATAAAGGGCAAATTTTAGGTCTTAAGTAGAGGAGTTATAAGTAGAGACTTTTCCTGACAAAAATAAAATGATAATAAAATGAAATTTTCAAGAGGACAGACCTTAGGGTTTCTAACAATTTTCTATAAAACACGTAGAACCTACTAAAATGTATCAAATACATTAGGCTTCAGTAAGGCTATAAAAGCGATATCTACCCACTCCTAAATGGAAGACTAGCTATAGCTTCACATTGAAGAGAAAAGCAAACACAGCGAAATAGCTTGGTGCTAGATTCTGTACCTACTATACCTACCTTCCTACATAGCTATATGCCCAACTCATACCTATGAATAACAAACAAAAGATACCAAAACACATTTACCTACCCATCACTATCCTATTCAAACGAGATAGAGTACATTTTGCATCGTTAGTCAATATCCCAGAAGTCACGTATAGGGGAGGGACGGGGTGGCTGGCATCTCCTATTGATCGGCGGCCATCTTTGATTCGCACATGCGCACAAGCCGAGAAATTTAGCAGAATTATAGTACAGATGGCGTTGCCAATTACCAGCTAATTTGTTTATGTGCCCAGGACAAGTAGGTACCAAATCTTGTATAAATACAACATGATAAAAACATCTTTAGAAACATGGGTCGAACCGCATACATAAGCCATCGGCCATGGACTCTTGGATGATGGCAATAGAGGATTATTTTTATAAATTAAGTAATAAAAAGAACATGCAGCACTAAATCAAGATTAGGTATTACCATATAATTTAATAAGGCTGATGCAGTGTAACAAATCTATGAAACAATACATGTATGTTATCTGCTCAGGCCAATACTTAAATTAATACTTGATTAATACATAGTAGATGCTTTTCTACGCATCGTACGAATTAAAACAAATAATGTACTTATATGTTTTAAGAGAATAAACTAAATTAGCAAAAATACTATTTAAGTTATGTTCTGCTATAATATTAAAACATATATGTATTTTAATTAATATTTAATTGAGTAAAGTCATCAATCTACTCACAATATAAAATTAAAGTAACTAATTAAATGCCAGGAATTTGCCAAAAATATTCAGACGGATACAGAATATTAACAGCTTTTTCAGTGAAAAGCGCCCGTCGGCAATTTACCGACGGTCGGTAATATTTATTAACTTTGTATAAAACGCTACAAACATGTAAAATCTTTCTCTTCTTAACTGGTCAGATAAAGTTTTACCAACTGGAAAATTTATAATATTCAGAAATATTATACATAAGCGTTTACATAGATACATAATTGTATTTACAGACATACTTGTCTTTATATTGATATCAATTAACTTTATTGTGTAGATATTATAGAAAAAAATATATAGAGCAGATATTTTTTTTTAGAAAAACCTTGCCGAGACATTATTCATAAATGCCATCTCATAACATCTCTTGAAGGTCTTAAAACTAAAATGTTTTCCGAGTCAGAAGGGTACGTAGACCCTTTGTCCTTTAAGTAGGTTATGAATATGGCCCAAGGGACGGAGCCTCGAGGGTTGCGACGTTTAGTTTCATGCATAACATTATCGCAGATGTGGACTCTGCAAATGTTTCCTTAGGAACACTGGCTATAAAGATTTGGTTCTCTGCCTTTGCTAAGTAAATGGGCTCGTTTGTATGTCCCAGATCTGATCTGAAGCCCAGTTGTAAATAGAAGTTTAAGAAATGAGGAACATATTGAATTTATTAAGTTTTTTAATTTTCCCAGACGTTACACATAAGTAAATATAAAGTCTTTTCAGAATAGTCTAAGCAGTAACAATCAGATTGAAATGTCTGATTTAATAACAAGAATTTTATAATGAGAACGTAATCTGTATTAGGGTGTTAGGTACTTATTATTAGATTATTCATTTATCAACATATCATTACACCTACATAAACAAAGTTTTATTCGTTGAAGATATCGATATAATTATACGTGGCGGACTCTAGGTATAAGTATATCCCTATTTTATGCTTTGTTACCATATTTTCAATCAGGAAAATAATAAAAAAAAACTTACTTCTGCAGACGTGTAAAAAACTGCATTAAATTCATAACACCATGTCGAATGTGTGTGAAAGTATCTCTAAAAAAAAACCGTTTGCTGTTCATTGTGGCCAGTAATAAAAAAACATGTCTGTTTACCAGTGTCCACCTATAAATCATGTTTCAAATTACACCCCAAGGTGGGTAATTTTAAAAATTGCTTACGGTATCACCTACCTAAGGAAACGATACGGAACGGACATATAATATAATTGTTAAGACTACGAGTACAGGAAATTATTACTCCACTAAAATAAACACAATTTAAAAGTTCGATTTAAAAATTCCTTTAAAATTTATACTGAAATAAAAGGTGATTGGGAGTAGCGCGTTGTAATAATGCAAGCTCAAGCTCGTGATTTTTTAGTCACCAATACTACTAAAAATAAAACTTTACGTTAAAAAAACCGTGCTTCAAAATACCAAAAAATATGCATCTTATAAAATACTATGGTGCCACTGTGTTGTGTAGAGTAGGGCGAGTTTCACGATTACATAGTACAAGTACTTACAAGTCTACAATTTAAAGTTTACAGCGTAGCAGGTAAGTCCCAATGTAACATGTAAAATATTATATATTTATATAATAATAGTTTTCAGAACAAGTTTAATTAAAATCAGTAGATTTGAGCCGTTTCAACGCAAACAAATAAACAATCAAATGTTTCCTCTATAAAATATTAGTATAGAAGTCTAGACAATCATCGCAATATAATCGATTGTCACTCTCTCTCACACTTTGCCTAAAGACGTCTACAGCTGGACAAAGGTCTCTCCAAAGTTTCTCCACAACGATTTGGTCTTGCGCAACCAGCAACTTCCCATCGTCGTCGGTCCACATTATGGGGGGCCTGTCCACGCTACGCCTGTTGGCGCGAGGTCGCTATTCAAGAACCTTTCTGTCCAAACGGCCGTCTGTTCTACGCGCAAATGCCCCGCTCACTACCATTTAAGTTCGGATCATCAGATTGTACGTATTTGTAAATTGTACCGGTGAAGCGGGGCCCAGTTCGTCGCCCCCGCACAGTAAAAATACCCGCCAAGCACCGCCGCTGTTCCCGCTTCACTTGACGCACGCTGTGGCTGCACTCTGCTATTTTTACACCTACCCACTTTTGTACTTTTAAAGCTGAATATTTTTATTCATCTTGGGTTTTATCACAAAAAATTTAAAGCATGCATCGAGCGTGTTTAGGAAAAAAATATTTCAAAATTTTTAGACACACTTTTATCGTGTGATTTTTTTGTGGTAACACAAGTTTTGCTTCTAGAGCTGGATACAAATAAAAGCAGTATGTCTTTTGCGAAATGCTTTAAGGCATCATGAATAATCATGAATAGATCTGCTCTTCTCTCTCGATAGGAAGAAGAGATGAATTGATAACAAAAAAGTAGTCTATATGATATACATCGTTATACTATTGTATAATATGATTATTTTAAAAAAGATTTTCACTATACATCACTAGAATAAATGCCGTTTAGATAATAATAAAATATGTTTTATAAAATAATCCCAAGTAAAATTTTATACAGTAATTTTATAACTTGTTGTGAATCTTAAACACTATAAAATATTGAAGGAACGTCTATTTGATGACTTTCCTATAATTACTTTCATACTCGGGTAGTCTAGGTGCGTGCCAACTAAGTTGCGGGGTCTAGGCTGTCTAGGCTGAGTTCAAGGAAACCTTGCCTAACGTTAAAGCTAAGTTTTATTTATTAGGGTCTAAGTTGAACAACACACCCGAGGCTCTACTATTGAAATCAACATTGATCTCGATTTCAACCCAATGCGATAACAAAGTCAATTTTAGACCGCTAGTCACCCTGGTATCAAGGTAGGCACGAACCCCTCGGTGGGGACATATATCAGCTGTTAACGACGACTCTTGAAAATCTGCCCGCCAATAGTTGACAGTCCGAAACGACAAAATGTCCGATTTCATTTAGTTCACTCAATATCCACCCAATATGAAACCAGGGTGGCGGTAGTGTGGCATTCAAGAGTACGAAACGTCCGATCTCAATGTTGACGGATCGGAATCGCTGTCAAGAGTAGCCCCCCTGCAACGCGCCCACTTCTGTTCCGTTCACAACTTTCACAGATCTATCTTCATAGTACAGTCAGATGCAGAGATTTTTTTTAAACTGTTTTTAACGACGTAATGATTTTTCGACACACGTCCATTGTGTAACGTACACATTGTAATTAATTTGCGAAGTTAGGTGGTACCGCAGTTGCAGAGTATTACATATTTTTTTGCCGGAGTGCATATCTAATTCTGGATCAGGCTGTACTATCATGTAACTCTAGCTAATATTACATACAATCAACATTTCAGTATTTCCGTAGCACTATGGTGACAATCTACTCACATTTGACTATCTAAATGCTGGGAAAAACCCAACATATTGTTTTTAATTGTGAACCTAACCTATTAGCCCTAAGAACCCTTTTCTATCTTCTTCTTTTTCAATTCTACGTATATAATAAAACTGTAGAGGTAAAAAATCTGTATATAGAAAATATAATGAAAAACCGAGTTAGGGGGATGTAAGAAGGGATATAGAACATATTATCCAGATTTTTCCCATTTTTTTTATTCTGTTTCCAATTTGTTTGTACAGAGTAATCTCCGAAACTGTAGGACCATTTTGCTTGGTGGGAGTTGTGACCTTAGATCCCCGTTAAATATCTTAGCTACTTTTTACCACAATATCTTATTCCTATGGGAAACTGTGTACGGAAAAGTAAAAAAAAACATCTCGGGAGTAGCCGCATGTTTTTCACTGCATTTTTATACTGTGAACTATGCCTTTTAAGCGTGTCTCATGCTGTCTACTGATGTGCTATTTTCCTATGTTTTAAATAACCCAAAAACACCATGTTACGAATTTTCTCTGGTATGATATTATTTTCTACCAATGCTTTATTGTTACGATGTAACGATTGTGCGGATAACTCTGTATCGACCAATCTTTAACCGATATCTCATTGGTTCGGTATTTCATGTATCATTTAAAAGTATGGCTTATTGTGATGATAAATGTTAAAGTTCATAATTATTATTAAGTAGGACGAAAGAACAAGTACCTTTTAATTGAAGATGTAAATGTAACCTCTAAACAGGATTTATATTCCTACAGGAGAAGTTGATTACCGACACCAATATTGCCGGCGGACAGGCTAGTAGAAAATAAATTTTAATTTGCAGAGAAAACGCAAGCTGCTGTGTCTTGATTTACATTTAAGTATAGCAAGACTATATACTTACATGATTTCTCCGGATACCGGTTCTCTGTCTAGTAATGAATCACATGATGCCGTATACTTAAGGCGGAGTTACATACTCGTAATTATACTTCTCCTTTAAAATAAATAATTACCAGGTAGGGCAATTCTCATATAATTTATTTATCTTAGATATCTGTATATGTATGTATCTGTACTGTCTATGGAACTAGAATTTGTGCAAATGAAATATTACGGTGTCTTATACCTATGAGAATACAAAAACAGGGATCGCAGTTCGAGTCACGTGCGACAAAAGGAATGACCAGTCTAAAGAGAGCCGTTACATTTATTGACTTACCCCTCACTCCCCCCAAATCTTGGTGAATTTTTCGGGGATGAAAAATGTCCGGGTTCCAGAATATTTTAGAAGTAATAAAAGCCAACGGTGTAGGTTCCACCGGTGCCAAGCGAAACTCGCTATCTGAGGGAAGTGGCTTTCTTTATACTTTTATACTTTCTTTTTACATTTATACACTTTTCGTTTTACGCCTCCGTCGGGGACGCAGACGTGACGGAGATATTTCTTTGATTATTTAGAATTCCTTTGGAGATAGGTTTTCTTTGTAATACTAAAATATTGCTGTACAAGTATTATTCTATACATGAGAGTGATCAGTCACTCTTAATTATTTTTTCTCTTTGAGTCACTCTTCACTGAGTGCGAAGTTTGTGTAGAGCTATGAAATTCGCCATGAAATTTGATGGAAATGTGGCATTTACGGGTAATGTGGGTAAAGAATATGTAAAAAAGAGGGTTTCATAACTATTAAGATTTTAAACGGGATAAAAGGGGTAAAAGTTTTAAAAAGTATATAAGGAAGGTTTCTATTTAATACTTTGTTTTATATCATGAAAATGTTTGCAACTCCAAGTATCAAGTCAGTAGGTACATCGATGCTGAAATCTCCCGCTCCAGAACAATCTTGATCCTCGTTCATTTTCGTGTACAATCCCAGATTAGGGTGCCTCGAATTGCGTTTTATTCAAATGTAACCCTTTTACGAGATCGGCTGGTGGGTGGCTCCATAATTAAAACCTCTGTAGTGACATTTATGCTGATGCGAGGACTCCGGTTAATGAGAAGAGCGGGCGCTTTGACCGAATCCGCTTAGCTCCCTTAATTAACATTTCCAAGATATCGTCGCGATGCTTCATAAAATATAGTGTTTGGTTAGGTTGGGGGTTATGTTGGGGTGCCTACACTGTCAAACTTAAATGCTTTTATGTAGAAGATCATCGAGATTAAAAAAGGAACGTTTTATCTTCAGCCGCCGGGAAGACCTATACAATTTTATAAATAATACAGGATTTGTAATGGACACATAAACACATAAATATAATTATATAGCAGATTTTGCTGTAACATAAATGTTGTATTGAAATAATTTCAATGTTTTTTTTTCAATACCAATTTTAATTTATGATCCATATTTATATAATTTTAAAGCTTACGTTTGCAATAATTTACTTGATTTACCTATTTTGATGAAAGGGTAGCTAGATCGATCAATAAAAATCTTCTAATTTTCTTCAAAGAAGAACACATAATGGGCTACATTTTAGGGTGATAGAGTAGAGTAATTTAATGTAGAAATGTTTCTGTCCTTTTCAACGCTCCCCGCCGCTGCGCTGCTACCACGCCGCGCCGCCTGATGTCCTATACCAATGAATTCACAAGGTATTGCAATGTATACTGTTATTTAGCTTAAAGTTGGAAATAAAAATAAAATATTCTTTTTGTATCAATTTACAATTTTAATAACTCATAATATAGCATAATACACTTTTACAGCCACGATGAAAAGCTGCAATATTTTTTCAAAAATATTGTAAGTATTATTTTTTCCCATGGAGCACATATAAACTTTTATATCATATTAAATGCATTTATATCTATCTGCGTGAGTGAAATGTAGCAGAATGTAATTAGATAGCAATGTGAGCTTTATACGTTATATAAATGTCAATAACCCGCAAATCATTGGAAAAAAGAGGGTTGGTTTGATTCATACGGATATCATTTAGACTCAACACAGTTCATTAATTTTTGACCAAATATATTTAAGTAGAGTGCGAGTTACACGTTGATATTATTACAATACATAATTTCGAAATTGAAAATAAAAAAGTATTAAATTCGAAATGCGATGGTTTATATTATGTATAAATATGTATACAATTCCTTAAGACCAACTTAAAATGTCATATAATTACCAGTAAATGTTTTCGTTTCTCTAAGGGTGGGTTTAAGTTTTCGTAAGTATTCAGGGTGTATTTAGTTCTAATGTTTCCTTGTATGTATTCACTATTAATAAGTAGTAACACCACACTGAAAGCAGAAAATATATTTGATTACTTAAATTAAAATATGAAGGTTTTTACAAGAAGCAAAATTTCTAGTTTAGTTATAATCGTTGAATATTACTATTTGTTTTTATTTTGTTTGTTAGTTCGATTTGTTTCTCCATCTATGTGGTTTCTATAACTAAATAAGTAGCTGAACGACTGATTTATTTTATTAACTTTTTATTAACATTTATCTGTTCCACAATTAAACTGGTCCAATGGTCTAGGATCCTGGTCTGGACCTACTATAAATTTTACACGAGCTATTTTAATTGATGTAATATATCAGCCAAGTAGATTTGTTCCACTATGCTTTTCTTAAAAGAGAATATAGGTATATATAGCTCCTTGGCTGATTTCAGCCACTGCTTTAGCTCTTATTTTGGCGCTCATGTGCTCGTGTGTAACTTATGAAGTCTATTTTATGTGTAAAGACCTCTCACAATACACGCACACACGCACACGTGAGTACGCCAATAATTATAGTAATACTAGCTTTGCGCCCCGCGGCTCCCCTGGCGTTTACCGTTTTTCCCGTGGGAATGAGATATTTTCCCGTGGTAAAAGGTAGCCTATGTGTTAATCCAGGGTGTCAGCTAACTCCATACCAAATTTTATTAAAATCGCTCCAGCCGTTTAGACGTGAAGAAGTAACAAACGTACACATTCACACACACACGTCGCCTTGATAATTTTAGTGTGATAAGTATGTAATACAGCAATAACATTTAAGTTATAACTTACTTCCACAGTAGACTAGAAAAAGTACCACATCGTTGAGGTTAAAAGGACATGTGGCGGAGAACATTCGCATAAGCACTAGCACCGCGTAGAACAAAGAGAAAATTGCGGTTATTAGCCCGCATATCACGAATATATCACCTGTGATTGGTTTTAACTGAAAAAAAAAGAACATATTGTCTTCATTCAGATTATTATTTAAATCATAAGGGATCTGGCCGCGAAAAAATAATTTCAGACGAATGTTAAAAATCTCATAATATATTTTTTTTTATTTGCGTTCTACGAAAGTTAACTTTTTTGTGGTGGCACGGAAGGGATTCACATTGCTGAATGTTTTTTATATAACATACGAGTACCAATCAATTAGGTTGGTTAGTTTAGTTATAGATGGGCAGACAGAAAAATATGTTTTATAGTTAGTTAGTTAGTTAGTACCTAGTATTTGATCATATTCGTGTATTTTATTTTCCCAATTTTTTATTGGCCTACGCTTGTGTTGTGTCGTGGCTTTGCAGAGTTTGAATATTTACCCAATCATTTTATTTTAAAAAACATCCATATAAACAGGTATCAAATTGATAATTCAAGAGTATCTAAACCACACCTACAGATAGGTAGGTTAAACTTACCATGAACATTCCCAAAAGAAAGGCAAATGCACTGACAAGAACAGAGCAGTTTATTAAGAACAAGATCCATTTGTATATGCGAAGAACTTTGCCTAACCCGTCGCCTGAGAACTGATCTTTGCACGTTGGGTTGAAGGCCATAGCTATCTCATGCACTGCTGCGAACTGAAATGAAAAAAAAAATAACAGTATGAAAGAAGGGATTTATTTGACATATTATAATATAAAACATGCATAAATCCCTCGTTCGCTAAAGGGCAACTTCTCTAAAGGGCAACTCCGCTGAAGGGCTACTTCGCTAGACGGCAACTTCGCTAAAAGGCAGTTGTATAATCAAAACGAATGAGACAAATTTATAATATTTATTTAAAATACCCCTTCGGCCCTCAACAGAAATGAAGTTTCGTAACTGGTTCCGTAAAAAACTACATAATAATAAAAAAAAACAAGCTTGTTCAAGGCCTCTAGGTAGTAGGGCGGGAAAAGAAAGAATATTTTAATGGATATGGATGTAGAAATAAGATGAAGAACACTTTTGTCTTGGAAGATTAGAAGGGAGGCCTTTACCCAGCAGTGGGACAGGCTGGGCTATTTACGAGTAAGATAAGATTATGCTACTGATAATAACTGAAAATTAGAATCGTTTTCACTGATATAAAACGTATAAGGTTAACTTATTATTAACAAAAGTTAGAAAATGTTTTATTATCTTAAATTAAAAATGAACCAGTAGTTCCAGTTCTCTTGGACCTCAACTTACTCCTTTCGTTACATTTTGAACTTTTATGTTTATATGATATTTTCATATACCTAATACCTACTGATTTTCAAAGTCAGAAGAGCAAACTTACCCAGCTCCAGCAAATAATGCATATTGTAGCAAATTTTAAATTTCGAGTACACCAACAACACCTTTCAATTCTAGGTAAGAATCCGAAAAATCCCATTATAAAATAGTACAACTAAACAAACAATACAATAATTTTAAACAGATCAGAAACAAAATTTACGTGAAAAAGCAAATCAATAAAATTTCTGTATTTCCGTAGATATTATGTCAACTTGCCAAGCATGACATTCATATGACAGATGTGGTTGAAATAGAAATGAAACCTATATCCCAGAACTATAATAGTGAAAGTCCTTTGTCTATGTAAAATATTAATTTAGTTCAAATCCGCCATTTATTCATAGTCCCACCAGTGGAACATCAGAGAGAGACCACTCTAGTTGGAATACTCTACCAAAGTCTAGCATGAGACTAAATCTTCAGAGATTTTAAAAGTGGCTCTACTGATACAAAAATTGTAGAATATAATAATCTCTAAAAGCTTCAAAAGTACCAATCTGGAACTCTTCAATAAAATTATTTAGTAAACGAAGCTATCATTCATTAAAAAATCTGTAATTCAGGAAAAACATATTCGGATCATTTCAAAGAATTTATCTTATTCAATTAATAATTTTTCTCATGAATTATCTCTATCATTAAATTGACTTGAATTTCTTCCAATGCCATCAAAATGAGATATTTTTGTTGATACGTCAGTAGCCACAGCAAATTTTCGTCTATATGCATTTATTACTCGTAGAAAATACAGCCATACTGAAAAATAAAAACCAACAAAAATAAGTAATATCTTTAATTTCAAACTACTATCTCAAATTAGAAAAAATGCATCGTGGTGTCATGCATACTTACGCGCCAAATCAACACAGAAGAAAGAAAACTCTATGAGAAGAAAATTTCCTCCAATAAACATACACGTTGTGACATACAGCATTCCGTATGTAAACGACAGAAATGTGACTAAGATTCCACTAAATATGAATAACTTAGACACTCCATTCATTTTGGGATTTCCAGGCTGAAAATTACAAAGAATAAATTAACAATTATCATGTTCTTATAAAATTAGCAATTTGCCTATTGGAGGATATACCCGCTGTTAAACCAATGTCTGATACAAAATTATATTTAAATCCATTCAGTCGTTTTGATGGTGTAAATTTGAAATTTGGTGTATTTGCAAGCATGTTTTCAGATAAGCAATATTATCGAATCTGAGAAGAGATTAATGTTGCTTAAATACATTTAAAGAAATACAAAAATTAGTATCCAAAAATTACCCCAAACATATGAATAAGAAATATCAAACTGCAAACAACGAATATAAGGTCAAAGAACAGCACAGTCCACCCGATCCATTGGACCATATTGACGTAATGCCAGCTCACTGTATTGTTGATTTGCAAAGAGCTATTTGTGCTATTTTTATTGAAACAGGATGCACTGACATCAGCATTCCCACCGAAACCGAGCCTAATCTGAAACAAGGTTAACATGCTTTTTTACTTACACTAAACTCAAGAAGCTAAAACTTAAAGAGTAAAAATGAGAACTATTCATTTTAAATTAACAAATAAAATGTTCTCTTTTACTAAAACATCCCATCATCAGCTGAAAAACGTCCAGTTCTGGACAAAAGTCTCCCCAAAGATCTCCACAATAGCACAGAAGAATATAATAGTACCTATTAAAGTCTACGGGGAGATTATTATTAGTTCAAACCTCTCTCCCGGTCTCCATAGTCCCCACGTTTTGAGTTCCTTGGTTGGTTCACTTCTTACGACGCCCATAGGAATAGATAGGTTCGTCCTATTCTAAAACAGCCGGTAACTATTCTACACATTATCATCTTAAAGAAAATTTGAAAGTTCTTACAATATTATTAAGATTGATGTCAACGATGTCTTCCTTCTCTGAATTTGTTGTAATGTAACAGGATACTCGAATAATATACGAGTGTCGTGTAATCACCCAGGCCACTGCAGGACTAGTTACCTACAACAAGGAAAAGAAAAGTTTATTTTTAGATAGCTCTGTATGTATTTGGTATTTGTAATGATGTGTGTAGCTTCGGTAATATTATTTTGGCAATATCTTTGGTCTTCAGGTCTGGTGAAGTTCAATACGTTGATTTTGCCGGAAGACAGAGTGAAACGATGGGAATTTCTGTATGTATCGTTTCTGCATCTTAAAAAAATTGTATTAATCTGTCCATTAAAAATGCAATTGCACATAATATACTGACTATTGCAAGCACAGCTATTATTGCTGAAGCAGCTTTTAGATCTGTGATGCAGTGACAACATTTATCAACATCAGACAAAACATTCATAAAACACATTTTAAATACAACTATAAATTTTGAGATTGCCCGCCCAAATAAAATGTAAATAAACAAAGTTACACTTCAGATTGTCAAATCTGAATAATTTTCGTCATAGAGAATTAAATTCATTGTTTTTGATATGTTTTTTTTGTGATACCATGGAAATAATCTACCTCTTCATATAATTTTTTTTTAATACATAGTAGCTATATTTTATAACAGTTTTGCTGTCTGTTGGTTTCTTCACAGAACATTTAAAAGAGGTTAGAATGGCGATAATGCGCCGTCCGTATGAAATCCGGTGTCGCCGATTCCACCCCACCTTTCACCTCCACTACATCTGTACTTCAATAAAGATGAAGTTTACGCACATATTTGCAATTTCAAATCTAGCCAATCATAGCGCCGCTCAATCACGCGATTTCAAATGGAAACGAATCATACGCATGCACGCACACTGATGTAGATTTTTATAGCTATGTGTGAGTTAGACAGCGCGATCGTTTCTTTGCGTGAAGTATGAGCGTTTTGCTCATAGTTTTGGCGCGCCGGCCCCGCCCACATCGCCTTTCTAGGTTTCTTAATATAGGATAGGATTCTGAATATTTTGCCGCGGCTGCAGAGATAAGGAAAATAATTTTGCTAAGAATCCCAGCGTAATACGTGGCTTAGTTTAAGTACCGAAAACCGGGGATTTCAGCTTATTGCTTTCCTTAGGGAGAGAAGAGGGGGTGAAGGGTGAGGATCCGGGGTGAGGGGCCTCTTAACAAGATTACATTGGAGATAAAATGGGTCGGGTAATAGCGCCCTAGTAAGCCTGGCCGAGACTTGCTCCAAAATTAAATTAAAATTGGTCCAATATTACTACTAGTACCTATTCGCAAGTCAGATTTGAGCATCCTAAGTCGGACCATCTCTGACCTGAAACATGGAAAAATACATATATTAAAAAAACGTTCCTATCAGGATGTCCAAAACCTTTACCTTAATTTAATATATGGATTAAAAAAAATAAAAACTAAAACTAAAACTTTCCCCTCATTTCTTTTCCAAATACTAATATATTTTATGTAATATCAAAATAATGGCACATTATTATCAATACATCTATTGGAGCAGGAAAAAATACATAGAATGTATTATAGCCCTTATTCAGCGGGTAGGGCTACTACCTACCCGCTGAATAAGGGCTAAGTTTTTTAGCTTAAATGATGGTAAATAAACTTTTTTCATCCCATCTATTCGAAAAGGACGACTTGGTTCGCCTTTATGTGCACCCAAAGGTGGTGTTTTCTATAAGAAACTTTTAGCGGGCAGTAATGAGTTTTTAATCCTCTTTATAAGTGCGCCGCAATTATCTTTGCCGCGCACTTTTTGAATTTGGAACATCTTAGTGTTCAGCACCAAAGAAATCGAACGCAAATATTGTTTGAATAAAGACTGGCTGGTACGACGGCCCATAGTCACGCCGCCGGATGAATGAAAAAAAAAAACAAATTAAAAAAGCGCGAACTACAGCCCGCGTTTTCGTAAAATCTACAACAATCTCTATTCCTAATAAAACTGTAACAATAAATTTTCATAATTGCGAAAATGTCTCAAATGTAAATATAAGTTTTTAGTTGTTTTAATAAAGGATACTATTTAATTTCAATTTAGTTGTTACTCTATGTTTTATTAAATAATAATATTACAATAAAATATGAGGCGCTTTTATTTTCTCATAGTAGGTGATGAAAAGTAGAGTGTATCACTCGGGCGCAAAATATATTTTTGGCTCTGGCGACGTACTTTGAATCCCTCGCTACGTTCAGGATTCTACTAAAGAATCCCTCGCTACGCTCGGGATTCTACTCTAGAATCCCTCACTACGCTCTGGATTCAAAAAAGCGCCCTCGCCGTAAAAATATTATTTTGCTCCCTTATGATACAATCTACTATTAAGTACCTACCTATTTAACATTCGGAAGTTGTAATATTCATAGTTCGAAACCAAACCTATTCTGCTTTTCAAAGTAATTCACAAAAACCGTAGCTATAGATACTAGGAGCACAGACGATAACAAAGCATGCAGCGTCTCGTATTGATCGGGGCCGGCGTTGTTTCAAATTCAATTCGCCGAGTGGAAGCAACAATAAAACTGGGGCCGTGTATCTTCCAGCACCTGCGCCCGATACGTGCACTGGAATCCAACCATACCTACTTCATATAATTTATACCCCCCTAGTGGAACGGGTGGTGAAGTTTAAGCTATTATAGTAGGATTAGGAGGTAACACAAAATTATACTTAGCAGTGAACCTTTGAGTGATAACTGATGACGGATTTTATTTTATCTCCTTGTGTTAACCGATTTATTACGCATAACAATCGACATGCATATTATGCTTGCTTAGGGTGTGGGTTTCGATGTTAATCTAACTCACAAACTCTGGTGTCAGAATCAGCCGCCTCTTCTGACATGGCTCATGCATAATTATGTACATACAAAAGGCGTTTTATTATTAAACATTTGGGAAAAAATTATGAACACAAAATCTGAACAATTTGCAGACACAACTATCGGTCTCTATTACTTTTGAATCGTTTGCTATTGGAAAATGGCTTGAAGTTCTTTAGATCGTTCAAAATAAATAAAACAGTATTCAGTATAATTGACCATAAATTAAATACGCTACATATCCCCTGATTTAAATCACATTATCCGTTTATCGCTTTTAGCAGGTTAGAATTCTCACATATGTACCTATACTATCGAAGCAATATAATAAGGCAATTCCTCGAAGGAACACCCGCCCGCCTGAGAGCTATTCGTTCCAGCTTGTGTGTCTACCGGGAAATGTCAAAATATTTCATACCGCGACTTTTGTTCAATACCACCACCACCATTTCAAACGGGACAGGCTATAAATTTATTATACATTTACGTTTTACCAAGAGCTTTGAAAGCCTGTATGGCATTAAAAGAGTCGATGTATCTCTCGCTCACGGGAATGTTGCAAGAGAGATGAGATAGCTGCTTGTTTGATGATATATCTATATTTTTTACTTCACGGACTTTTACCCTTATCGCAAGCGGCAAAAACACGCCGCAGGCAGAAGTCACGAATCGCAGAGTCTCGTGATAAATCTTCACGAATTCAGGTTTTATTTATTAAGTTGTATGCTGTTTTTACGAGCGTTCGTCGCGGAGCCCTCATTACGCGTTTCTCCTTAACGTGATGAAAAAACTTTTCTAACGACGACTCTTGCAACATTCATTATAGGTAAGTAGGAAAGTTCCCCGCTCGACCCCGCCTTATTTCTGCTAGCTTTTGCAACGCGGCCACAATACATTTTTACGATTTTGCTTCGCAAAAGGGCCGGACCTGGCCCCACGGAGCTCTGATAAGAAAGTATATCGAGTAATATAAGCATTAAAAAGATTGAAGACGTCACGTAGCAAAACAGGTCTGAGTTTTATGTCGGCAATTCGGGGCGTGCACAAAAGAAATGCTAACATTGAACGGACGTGCCGGACCCGAGAGCGAATCAAACGCCCTCGGAATTCCAACTATTCTCGAACAGTCACCGGGTAGAGGTAGAGATTTATATGTAATTTAAAGATTTAGGTGTAAAAGTGCATACTTATAAAGTACTAGCTCATCAATCTTAATAGCCGTGAGAGCACTACGAAAAACCGAACCGTAGTAGGCGCAGATATCAAAATAATAAAACTAACCCTTTCAATAGGCTAATCGATAAGGAAATGTTTGTTGATCATAGTATCTTTCATGTACTGTACATATTATAAAGTAGCTCAAACGGGTCTAAGGCGGAAGGAAATATAAATCATTGTATTTTTTTGTTTTGGAAAAAAATTGTATTCGTAAAACATACTATAAAAAATATTGCGTGGAAGACCCGTTTTAAATACGTTATAATGCGATAGAAATTCCTTACATAATTATCATATTATACATTAATAGGGAATATAAGCCGTATAATAATATGATGCTATATAGAAATCCTATACTAAGATGGCAATCCTCAAGGTTCTGCAGAGGGCGTATCTTGAAAGTTAATTTATGCTACTATAACTCAGACAGACAGCTGCTCAATAGGTAATTTAGATGTTCCAGCAACATTGTCGTAATGAGAACGAACTTTTCCACGGTCCATTTTATTGGCGCGCTGGGTGGCGAAACTGAAAATACCTACATTAATACAAGAAAAAATTACAACAGTTGTTCCAAAATATTCAATTAATACATTAAATTTCCTAGTATGTATAGTACTTGTATTCTTTTTAAAACAATCAAAACGTCTTTTTGCTTTATGACCCGATATTTTATGAAAAAGTGTCTTTTACTTTACATGGACTCAGTTGTAGAAAAATACGGTGCGGTAGTTCTATAAAAGTAGAGATAGAAACACGTGTTTAAAAGGTAAAATAAATTATATGTTTGTATAAGTACTGAAATTTTTACTGAAGATTTCTTATAATAATACTTAGTGAAGTAAACCGGCTTTACAACTACACCTTCGTATTATTAACAGTTAAGTAAAACATCTAAAGGGCGGATCCATATTTACATATAAGAGCTTATAATAGGATTATAGTTTTATACCAAAAAAGACTCTATTTCCTTTCTGTAAAGGATATAACTTCTTTGCATTTACAAATAATTTAAGTCTGCCTCGCGTACAAGTTGGATGCTCTGGCTTAAACGAAAAAGCTCATAATATACAAAAGATATGGCTTCATGTGGCAGTTTGTTATGAAGTTTATAGTGGAGCCAACACGGCTCTAGTTACAAGATTATTGAGAGAAAAAAGTATGAGGCGACCATCTTATACCAGTAATAATTTAAAAGATTGAATCGGTTTGCGTCGGTAAAAAGTAAAAAACGAATATCAAATTATGAACGAAAACAGATATGACGTGTAATTGGATATGTTCATAATTCACGTTTATTATAGTGGGGAGTAGAAAAATGTTAGAGAGTATGTGGAACACGTTGTTGGAATGTTATTAAAGATTTTTATTAGAAATGCTGTCATAAACTAGATGCCTGCTGGGGTGAGGTACAAAGCTTGAGCTCAAAGTGAAAGCACCCAGTTTGGAGTAAATTACAGCGACTCATTTAAAATATATCTGCGTATTTAGTTCATGTTTACACTAGTCCCTGAAATGCTAAGAGATACTACTACTACATATTGACATTTCAAGTATTTTTGGCTCATTATTGTATACAAAGATTTCGAATAAAATACATAATAGGTAAGCAAATCCGAGTATCTATTAATTTAAAAATCGAATCAGTAAAATGTTTATGTCTTTTAAATTAGTAGCAAGATTCCATACCACTTTATTAAATCCTCTCAGTTGCACCTATCTTAAAACTAAACTTTAATCTATTTTTAAAATAAACTCCAGGTTAGTTTTCGGCCAGTGACAAGGGCGGGTCGAGGGGGGTGCAGGTGTGCTCGTAAAGTGTACGTTTTATGGAAATATAAGATCCTTGTCGGGCGAAGGATACACAGCTCGGCTCTTGCCCTCCTTGAGAATGTAATCTCTTGTATACCTTGGATACACCTATACATACAACACCCACATACATACTTAATAACGCACTCTTATCTTGCAGGACGTAAAAAGGATTATCCAAGTGATATTCGTTGGCGTTGCGTTCAAAACAGAATGAGTTGAAAAGGATATCTTGTTCGTAAACGTTTACAGCAAAACAAGCCCGCACAAACCACTCGACAATTTGCATAGGAATTGACAAATTGACCTTGCTGTCGCCAATCCGTAGTTGTACACTTAACCGTACATACTGAGATCAATGTCAGAATAAATAAACGCAAATGAAGCTCATATCTAAGGCAATCAAAATGGATAGCGATCAAATAGGCTCGAAGTAGTTGAAATAGACGGGTTTACTTCCGAATTCTCGACTGCGAACGAATCGAATCGATACTCGATGCCAATAAAACTGCGTCGATTCGCGAATACATAAAACGTCGGATTCAAGTCTTGTGCTCTCTACATAAAGCTAGAGAAGGGTTCCCACTTTTATTGCAAGGAATTTGCATATAAAGTAACCATTGAAGAAAAGCGATCTCCGCGCGGCTCGGTGTTTTTTCGTATTCATTGTTGCGAAGGCCGCCGCGGGCGCACATTCCGTTTTATGGATCATGATGCTCCTTTAGCGTTTAAATAAATAATAGCATCAACAGTTTTTTCTTCGGATGATTTATTTGGGAAAGTATTATGGCGTTCTGTTTTGATACGAGACGCTCGATTATATTTATGGGCGTCGTAAACCTCGAATTAACAATTATATGTCTCTATTGTTGCAGCGCTAATTTTGTTTTTATTTCCTGTTTCAGATTCATGGATCACCAACTTTGGGCTATTATTATGGACTAAAAATTGGTAAATATTCATATCTGAAGTGTTTATAAGTAATTAAAATTAATCTCTAAGACACATAAAAGTGCAGCGTACTCGTAAATATTATGACAAAGTGCTGTACAGAAAGAAATTCATGATGGTGGATAAAATTAAATTATGATAAATAAAAAACTGAATTAAGTACAGTCGGCGGGGCGTTCCCACCGATTCCTAATAAAAATGATATTTAATTGAACTCGATAACGTGTCCTGCCGAGAAGCTCAATAAACTGTCTTTATTATCACCAACGATAAATGTATCTATATTATGTCGCCGGTTCTCTGCCTCAAACGAGAAAATGGTTGGCTCATTTTATGAATACGTAACTTACTCTCTAATCTTTTTAATTTATCAGACTTATCGGAATAAATAGGTATGTAGGTATATAAGCTGAGATTTAAAGGCCAAAGCCATAGGCCAAGCGTGACTTTTTCCATTAAATACCAGACCTTCGTGCAATGTAGGCATTTATTTTACGGCTTTAGTAAATTATTAATGAATAATTTATGAAAATTGCGAGGTCCCGCCTAGTTTGCACCTAACCGGCGACGTCCAGTCCGTAAATCTAGTTTGAAGATGTTTATGAGTTTGATATCGTCGACCTGCCGGTTTGCCGGACTTGGTTTGGTACTTTGTAGGTTGTGTACTGCCAACAATGTAGCCACTGCATTTCGCCGGTATGTGAGATAAAAGGCTCTGCCAGGCGCAATGGCGTTTAAGTGATAGTTATGGCAGTTTTTATAGGCCGTTAGATTTATTTTTACTGCACTGTTTGTTTTAATACGTTATTCGCGAGTGAAGAGGTCGCGACGATTCCATGCTCATTTGTATAATGGCGTTAATGCATATAAATTTATTGATATCACAAATTTTATTACAATGGCTGCGTTTGCTTCTCTCTACTATAATTCATACGCGTGAATTAATAGTAACGTGGCTAATATCACAGATATGGGACAAGAAAATGGATTGAATTTGTACAAGTAAATAATTAATTATTTCAGGGGAATTTTTTAACGTTCAAAAGGTAAACCTATAAAAATCAAAATATTACTGGAGACAGTATATTTATGATTGATTTACGATGAAATTTTTGGAGCGTATTATTTAATTATTGTTGAGAGTCTATAACAAAACAGTGTCATTGATTCTGCCGTTTGTAGTTGAACCAAAGGTAGGAGGGCTAATCAGGAAATATAGGGTAATAAAAATGGATGGTGAGCTCTCGAAGCATTCTCGGAGCTAATCAAATTGTCCAAATGGCCGCCGCCCTCACGACGAACACGACTCTGGGCCATCGCTTATTCTATTATACAGGGTTATTTTTAATCAGTGCACTTTGGGTAGGCATAGATTAAAGAAAATAAAAATACCCGTATATTCTTATTTTATCACGTTTCATACAAAAAAATCGAAATATCGCCATTTTATGCATAAAATTGGTATGCCATCAAAAACACAACTTGTAAAAAAACCAAGTCTCGCAATTCAGTTCTTCTACCGTAAAAAGTTGTCAGATCCATGTAATACCAAGTCGGTTAAATTATTCAGTCCCTACTTAAAGGGTCCTTCTGTCTTAAGTTGTTACGTAATTAGCTAACCTAACAACATCAGTAATCATATTAATATTTAAAATCTTTTATGTTTTATATAAATAGACTGACTTGGCCATCGCATGAAAACACAATGTATCTCACAAGTAATACATATTGTATTAAATTAACTGTTTAGTGCGATTGCCAAGTCAATCTATTTATTTAAAACATAAAAGATTTTAAATATTAATATGATTACTGATGTTGTTAGGTTAGCTAATTACGTAACAACTTAAGACAGAAGGACCCTTTAAGTAGGGACTGAATAATTTAACCGACTTGGTATTACATGGATCTGACAACTTTTTACGGTAGAAGAACTGAATTGCGAGACTTGGTTTTTTTACAAGTTGTGTTTTTGATGGCATCTCATTTCTTTTTGTAGGTAGTCTTCCTCTTTTTCTTTTCGGGTACTGCACTCGGGGACTGCCGCGGTAAAGCTATTAGCATTTTTTATCAACTTATGCAATTATAATTACACAACAACAACAAACTGAACTCCAACACTCCAACTCCAACACTCCAACACCCCAACACCCAAACACCCCCAACACCCAAACACCCCAAAACCCAAACACCCCAACACCCCAACACCCAACACCCCAACGACCCAACCCCAACCCCAACACCCCAACACCCCAATACCCCAACACCCAAAACCCCAACACCCCAACGACCCAACCCTAACACCTCAATACCCCAACACCCCAACCCCAACCCCTCAACACCCCAACACCCCAACCCCAACCCCAACACCTCAACACCCCAATACCCCCACACCCCAACGACCCAACCCCAACACCCCAACACCCAGCACCCCAACCCCCACCCCTCAACACCTCAACACCCCAATACCCCCACACCCCAACGACCCAACCCCAACACCCCAACACCCAGCACCCCAACCCCCACCCCTCAACACCCCAACCCCAACCCCTCAACACCCCAACACCCCAACCCCAACACCTCAACACCCCAACACCCCAACCCCAACCCCAACCTCAACCTCAACCCCAACCTCAACCTCAACCCCAACCCCAACCCCAACCCCAACCTCAACCCCAACCCCATCCCCAACCCCAACCCCAACCCCAACCCCAACCCCAACCCCAACTCCAACTCCAACTCCAACTCCAACTCAACTCAACTCAACTTATCAACTTAATTATTATGACGTGTATAATTATTTATATATTTATTTAAAAGTTATTTAGGTACTTATCTACACCTATTTAATCCATTAATACAGGTACACTGATTCGATAACTGCAAACGTAACTTTGTAATTCTATGTTTGCCCCCAGATTTATATAGGATTACAAAGTTATCTAGCAGATGATGTATCTAAAAAAGTAGGCCGAAATTGCAAAATATTTTAGTTTTCCCTTGGTTTATATGCTAAACACTAACTTCATTTTAAATTTAAAGCTTCTATGTCTGCTAGAAGTGCCTTAGAGTTTTGATGATCGGTCAGTCAGTCAGTGAGTGAGTGAGTGACAAAATTAAGAAACTTTGACTAGTTATAATTCATAAACTACTGGTTCTAATTGATTGAAATTTGAAATGTACCGTATTTATACAATGCCTGCTTGGTTACTGAAAACTCAGGCTTCTTGTTTTATCCACAACGAAGTTATAGGGGGGTCGAAAATGGCCTGAACTGCTTCGAGAAAAGTATGGTACGGCCGTGCCGCTTTTTTGCTCGACTTGGCGGGGGCACTGCCGTGCCCCCAGATAAAATTTTGTATGGGAAGAAATTTAATACGCGCCAATTTTCTTGATACTTCGTATAAACACTTATTGGCTTAATTAATTGGACACGTATTCTGAGGTTTTTTAAATTCGTTCCTTAAACGGGTTAAAAATTGAGTCATAATTTGTAAAAAAAGAAATTAAAAAAAATTTTTTTTCGTCTCTTGTGATCTAGTAACGATACTGACTGTGTACCTACACAAAATTTGTGCACTGATTAAAAAGTAACCCTGTATAAGAACGGCACAGTTTAATGACAAAGCAAAAAACATAGAAATTACTATTCGATAATACCTACAGAAGACTTCGCAGCTGTTTTTTCGCAACATTTTGCAGGAAAGTGATTTTTTAAAGAATTGATACATGCATTAATATTAAGACACGCTCTTTTCCTTGACGGGGTAAGGAGAGTGGTTTTAGTTTAGGCCCTGTCAACTTATTCAGCTCACTCATTAATAAATATTAAAAGATTTATCTTCTCCAAAATTTTTACAATGATTAATCTTCACGAAATAATTATCTAAGCAGCCTCAATTATTTAAAATTGGATTATTTACTGATTATAATTATATTTACTGACACTTATTTTGTGCTAGCTGTATGAGTACCTACAGGAGTGTAAATAGAGAAATAGAAGTACCGTACTCGGCACGAAAACCTAACGACTATAAACTCAGTCCGTATTGTACGACCATAATATATCCGGATTAGGCGCTTGCTTAACCTGGAGTCTATTTCACGAAGTTGCAATTTATAAGCGCAATATAATGTTCAATGCGTAACCAATTAGTCTTAAATATAAGCTATTCAATCTT
Source organism: Teleiodes luculella (assembly GCA_948473455.1). Taxonomy (NCBI): domain Eukaryota; kingdom Metazoa; phylum Arthropoda; class Insecta; order Lepidoptera; family Gelechiidae; genus Teleiodes; species Teleiodes luculella. Next base: position 6,148,750 of record OX419592.1, on the reverse strand, counting down.
TTGTCATAGTGACTAGGTATGTACGTAATGAACCTAACCTGAAAGTAAATTTTAGCTTTTTTAGACGGGGCCTACCTTTTAGTAGATATACCTATGTATTTGATATTTGGTTTTGCGTGCGCGTTCGTCGGTTGGGTAAATGTAAGTATTTTTGGTTGCTGGTGTATGTTGGGAGAAAAGCAGTCCTTTTTTTAACTGACCTTGCTTGAATCGAAATAGTACGACGGATTAAGCTTAACCGGACTTGCGGGGGAGCGGAAGACTCTACCCCAAAATAGTCATGCACCAACGCGACTAGGGGTGGCTCAAGAGATCCTCGGACCTCGGCCTAGCGCGTTGATACTGAAAAACACCGTGAAGGAAGAAAAGTAGCCATTAAATATAAAAACGTCGATGGTGAAGCGCCACAGTATAAATATTTAAGGGACCGCGACGCGACGCCGCGCCGCCGCCGCCGCACCGCCGCGCCGGCTTGGATCTTCGTGGGATTATATTAATGTGAATTTGAATTCGTGTGCTTTTATTCAAGTTCATACGGAACGATAAGAATACTATATTCGATTATACATATATAGGGATAATTTTTGCAACTGAAAAATATATTTTATCACAAATTAGAATGTGATAGGGATGTCTATAAAATTAGGGGCACTGAATGGTTGATTTCTAAATGACTAGGAAAAAGTGTTTCAGATATTACCAATATCTAAAATATCAAGCTAGCACAAATTTTATATTATTTTGTATTATATGATATGTGATCTATATTAAGTATAGTTTAAATAAATATTCACATAACCCAATTACATAAAGCAAGATGTGCCCTAGAAATATTGTGCAAGAGCTACAAATATTTTCTCCCGTTTCATGAAAACAAAGAATCTCATCTAAAATTCAGCATGTGACTCTAGGGATGTATCCAATAAATCAGTTTTACAGCATTCCCGTGTCATTTCAGTCGTCGAACGGCATAAAATGATAATTTTACTGCGCTCCCCTTCCGTCTTCCAGTTTACGACAATTGTGAAATGTATCGACAGTTCTGGTGTCACCTCTGAGGTAAACCAATATCACCATTCACCCCTTCCTTACAGTCTATTCTCTTTTCCTCACTGCTTTAAAGTTCAAAGTTCTGTAAAATATGATTTTTCGTAGGCAAATAAGTCTTTCTAACGCATGTGGTACGTTTTCCTTTCACCTCCCGATCCCCTCGCTCCAATATTTTGGAAGATGTTCCTGTAAGGCATCAATCTTTCAGGTGACTTTACTGTTCAGCTTAATGGATTACGGTGATGTGGTCCTATAAAGATGAGAATAATAATGAAATTATTTTAGTCTACAGTGGCCCGAGATATCGCCGTCATGCTTCGAATCTAAATTTAAATCATGTCTTTTGTTCTTACTGATTTTAGCAACTAAAGTGCTTACCTGAAACAAATATCTAGACAAGTTACTGGAGTCTTCTTACAACCCACATGAGAAGAAGTAGTGTGAGGGTTTTTAAGCTATGCCTTTGCATGGAAACAAATGATTTCATATCGCATGATATGTATCTTGTTCTGCAAAGATTTCATGAACTAAGCATTCAAAACACAAAGAACTATTCTAAAACTATCATAATAAATATCACGCAGTCTAAATAGAACCAAGCGACAAGGTTGTATTGTAACTTTAGAACCTCAGAGAGGTTCAACAAAATTATCAGAACAAAGCATTGCCCATTAACATTTATTTGTCGACACAATAAAATTAGCATTTTACACTACAGTTACAACAATCAACAACGTATAAATTATGTTAATTTCTTTGCAGGACTTTGTTGACAAATTAACAATTATTAGGAACGGCTGTTTTTGTCGAACATTATGATTTTATGGTTTTTGGAATCGAAAGCGTTATTCTCATGATAAAGGGGTATTTGTGTTTGAAGAATTAGAAACGTGGAATTATTTTTTTAAAACAATACAAACAGAAACTAGGTTGAAATGTAATTTACTAGAGATAGCAGAACTCCTAATATTTTCATGAAAACCTGAAAAATGAAATAAGTATATTTTGAAAATAGTGAAATAATTTTCTTTACGATTTTGAAAGGTAGCTACCCAATTCAATATTTAGTCAGGTGTAGCTTAAATCTTTGATTCGAGTTCAATTTTTTTTTGCAAAATAGGTAAGTATTACATGTAAATAGAGAGTCTACCTATAAATCAAAATGTAATTGTGTCTGTCTATTATGCTTCATCTTGAGAGTATAAATAAAAAAAAAACTATTTTAATTTTACTCTAAGACCTAACGAATTAGGATACAAATTTGAAAAGTGATAAATAGGATCAAGGGACAGGATAGAAGATATAAAGCACATTTTACTGCACAAAAAGGCCTCACCGCTACAGGAAAAAAAACCTATGCACAGGCCGCGCGCTGAAAACTAGTCCACAAATAATGGCAGTAAAAAAAGTTACCAAGCAAGTTTCCGAATCTACCGGCAGAGTAGAAAGCTTTTTTTCAGTAGAGTAACGAGTTGTTAAGAGGCGGTGATGATGTGGAAGTGCACGGTCAGTTTTATTGGGAGCGTTTACTGCGCGGGCGGCAGTAAACCGGCGACTGTCAACCCTTTAATGCGCCGGTGTGCGGTGGCCCTAAGGTTAATGCCAACCCTGCTAAGTGGAAGATGTCTGAAAACACTTTACTTTTGCCATTAAATAAAATAGATATCACTTTTAGTCTCGGTGCTGATTGCAAAAGATTTGTATGCAAGGATAGGATAGGGTTGGGTAGGAATTTAACTTTTTTGTGCTTAGATTGTCATCTAGTAGTAATTTAAATTCTGGAACATAAACAAAATTATCTATTTTAATACTTATTATAAGCCCGCTGTAGACCTAATTCACCTGGATGTAAAAGCGTTTTATTAAGTTTTGTCTTTTTATTTTTGATAGGTATAATAATATCTAACTAATATTTTTAACTAGCACAAACCTCAGTGAAGCTTAGTGAGGCCTAAGTTTACCTGCCTACATAAAAATAAATCTCCACCATAATTTATAAAATCCTTAATTTAGCGGAGAAGGCACCTAAAATTAATATATCAAGTTGAGACCGACCTCATAAAATGAAATTAAAACATAAATCATGGTATTTCGCGGAATCCACTCTGAAATTTCAATTCCGTCTCAGTTTAATCTTTGTTTCGAGTTTTGGTGGGGAGGGGGGGGGAGGTAAATGGCGGGTAGAGGGTTCTAATGACTGGGATTAAGACGTAAAGATAGGGCAGGATGCGGCGCGCCCCGTAATGGTCTCATGCATCTATGGAAGAGCGGTCGCTCAATGCTCATTACTGGAGATAGCAGTGTACCTATTTCTCTACTTTCTGCCTAATGGGTGTAGCGTGATGCGCCTTGTGTGGGGGGGCCTAATTGCATTTTGCAAAGGAGAACTTTTAGTGGGTGCAGAAGTTGCACACAAATTTTGCTGAAAACTGTTGTTTTCAGGGCTGTCACCTTTGGAAGTGTTATTGTTAAAATGTCTGTTCAATATTCTTAGACTGAATTTAAAAAGAAAGTCTAGATGATAACTGGCTAGTTAGGTCAGTTTATTTTTATTACCTACATGCGAAAAATTATCCTTGTACGCAAAGTCTATACTGATATTATAAATGCGAAAGTGTGTTTTTTTTGTTTGTCCTTCCTTCGCTTCAGGCTCTAACTTAACAACCAATCGACTTGATTTTCGGCATAGAGTTAGTTGAAAGGATGGAAAGTGACATAGGCTACTTTTTATCGCGGGAAAATACCTCATTCCCACGGGAGAAACTGTTAACGCGGGGGGAAAGCTAGTACTTATATAATTGCTTTACAACCATGTAAGCTTAGTCGGTTACTATTTACCTACTCGTTAAATAAATAAATAATTTAGAAATAATACTATGCCTTACAATAAATTCAAGTAAGTAGGTATGTGTTTTCCTGAATTAATCAACAAATAGTAACAACGTTTAGCTTTTGTCAACTTTCAGGTTCTAAATCATCACCCGGCTGAGAAAACCTCGTAAAGGACAGCTCTTGTAAAATTCTTTTTTTTACAAATTGGACAAAAAACGCGCAGTATTCGAACCACAGAACATTTAAAAGAGGTTAGAAAGGCGATGTGGGCGGGGCCGGCGCGCCAAAACTATGAGCAAAACGCTCATACTTCACGCAAAGAAACGATCGCGTTGTCTAACTCACACATAGCTATAAAAATCTACATCAGTGTGCGTGCATGCGTATGATTCGTTTCCATTTGAAATCGCGTGATTGAGCGGCGCTATGATTGGCTAGATTTGAAATTGCAAATATGTGCGTAAACTTCATCTTTATTGAAGTACAGATGTAGTGGAGGTGAAAGGTGGGGTGGAATCGGCGACACCGGATTTCATACGGACGGCGCATTATCGCCATTCTAACCTCTTTTAAATGTTCTGTGATTCGAACTATAAAATTTACTCATTTGTTTTAAAGCTATAACGATAAATCATATAGTAACTATAAAATTACAGAATTATGATTTACCTATCATACTTTTCTTTCAGTAGGTAGTTTTTTGTGTCTCCTTTAAAATATTTTTTGAAAGCATTTAGGAGGTTATCTCAGCCGGGTGACGAAATTTATTATTTAGGTAAGTATCTACCACAAACTAAGCAACCACTCGAGATGTTTTTGTAAATATAAATCAATTACTATGCACCTTCATAAATTATCGTTTCTTTAGTCAGAAGAAATACTCTTCATGATAAATATTTGGTTTACTTAATCTCAATATCGCCTACAAAGGTTGGTTTACGACTGTTTTGTCTTTTATAACTGGGTCCGTCTAGCCAAATCAACGCAAGACCGTTGGCACCAGAACAACGTGCCTATTATTACAGATTTCAGTTCGGTTCAGAGAATTAGGGCTGCCAACATCAGACAACCACTACAAGCGTACAGCGTGTTCGTAAACCGGTCGGGTCACGCACACATGCGCGCGTCTGTATCGGCACCGGTCCGTATGGATTAGCGCGGGCTGCCGCGCGGGCGAACGTCACAAAATGGCGGCCGTAAAAACAAGTGAAGAGTGAGTTACGGCCGGGCGCGCGGGGCTGAGGGCGGGCGGCGGGGGGGCGCGGCTGCCGGGTGGCCAATGGCGGCGCGCTGAGCGAGCAAGGCGCATTTCGCCCGCCAACTCTGCTCTTTCTTTTATGATCGTCGTTGTTTTTCTCTGGCGCACTTTTTCCTGATTTCTTTTTGTGGGAAACTGTTTTGTTTGCTTTGTAAGGAGCGTGGACTTGTTACAATGTGTTTTTAAGTGTTTTTCTTTTTGATTTATTAATGTCTTGAAATATTTAGTTTGGTAGCAATTACATGTCTTAATTTTATTGAGCGGATAATATTGTTAGATAAGCAGATAAAAATATACTTCATATATTACTAGAGAGAATAATAAAGAATATAAAAAATATATACCTACACCTGTATTTCTATGACAAAATGTAATCAGCCTGTAAACAAAACAAAATTACCTATACCTACATTATTTTCCTTTCCATAACTTGCGAGTTTATCTAAATTGAAATTCTGGTTTCTTAACTGAATTCAGGCACGCATATCGATAACAACGGCCGACACTATTACAACAATACCTACACCTATTTGTTCTATTTAAAAAGCGTACATAATATAAGCTACATCTACTTGCTACCGTTACAAAAACTTTGGAAGTTATATAAATAACTCTGGAAGTCCTCATAATCTTCAGCAGTAGGTAATAAAAAGTAAAAAGTTATTAGGTACAAGGAGAGCAGAGCTCATCAGCAAAAGTTGCCGAGTAATAATTTACTTAAGACTGAGCCCGTCTTAACGTCGTGTAATATCTTCCACTGACATATTTATTGTTTTTGAGGGGCGGGGGTGACGCTTCTTTGAGGGTATCTCTCCTTTGCAGAGGCCTCAAAAATACTTTTAAACAGCATGAGCTATTTCAGACTGTAATTCAATTTCATTAGAATACAAATTGGTTTGACTTGACTTTTCTCTAGAAGATACTTTTGAGAGTAAAATATCGTTTCTATTGGAGCGTGACAAGGGATGGAAACAACAAAACGCAAGATAAGAATCTGAAGTCGTCTTCTCAAAACATAAATTTTAAAAAGCAAAACACATGGTTTTTTTAATAGGTAGGTCGGAATTTTTTTGAAGTAGGTACCTAATAAATAGATCCCAAAGAATTTATCAAGATGATCGACAATTTTAAATTGAGACGTTCAGAAACATTTCAGGTTGAAGGACAGTAAAATTGTATTTATCTGTAATCAAGGCATTGGTTTATGGGCCTGATACGAATCTTGGGACTATAATGCGATGGGATTCACGGGATGTGACATTCATACTATATCGGTCCAATTGTGACGTCATATCTATATAAAGTACTTACTTACTGCTATTATTATAAAGTTATTTATACTCTTATGATTTTTTTCTGTTAATCATTTAATACAAATTTATTTATAAAAGTACATAAGAACTTAGTATATAATGTACATACATACTATACAAATTTAGGATTACTTTTTGATAGACTGTGTCTTTTACCTACCAATATGCTACACAAACAGTCCAAAAACACAGATGGACGGCCTAGAAATTCCATTCAGTCATTAAAAGAGAATTTCAACGGAAACAATGGTAGATATCTATAATATGTTAAAATTAATAGATTATTTCCAAATTTTTATTTGTAGAAGAGTTTGTGTTACAACTATGTATTATAATTTAATCTGGGATATTTACTATGAAGGTCTTAAAAGTAAAACTTTGTATTACGCTTTTCCTTAGATGTTTGAAATTTTGGTTGAAGTAAACAACAGTTTGTAGTTAGTTCACAGCGTGGGAGGGTGGGGCTACATTGTAAACTCAAACTTGGTTCGCTCTTCCATCTTGTATCCTTTTGTGATAGGTATCATAGTTTTATGTCTCAAGACAATACTGTTCGTTTTGTAACTAAAAAGTAGAATAATCGAGAATGTTTCGTTTTTACGACGAACTAGCCGTCTTTCTTGCAGCTTCGCCAGCATCATTTTTTGACGTGGGAATATAAAGGGGTTTTCAGCTGAAAAAAGTTTATTCAAACCCTGTTCTTTCTTCTGAGCGTTTCGACCCATTTCTACAGATTCCCAATTCAACAGAATCCCATTTCTACAGATTCCCAATTCTACAGAATCCCATTTCTACAGATTCCCAACACGATAAAATTATTTATCCAATTTCCTACAAATATTTTGAAGTGATACACGATATACCTTTGAATCATTTTAATTATGATCTTTCCTTAAAAAATCCGTCCTTCTCTTGGTACTTTATAATAATACCTAAGTACCTAAATAATAATAAATTGTGATAAATCTAGAAAAATATAAGATTTTTCTGACGAAATTGCTGCAGTGTTAACCTAGAGCCAAGTTGATTTTATATTTTGACATCAACCCTGCAAATAAAAAATCTTGACGTAATTAATTTTCACTAACTCTATCGATTTAAGAAATTTTAGGTAAAAGGTAGAGTTGTTTTACGTGATAAATACTAAGTATAATAAAATATTGTTACAACATATTGACATTATGTTATGTAGCAATTTACAAGGTTTGTGTAATTTATCGTGTTCTGTTTAAATCTGTAAAAATACTATTTCAAGTCCTTCGTGCACATTCTGCACCTATACCGTCTAGTCTTCCGCCTATTCTGATTTTACATAATATAATACCTAACAATAGTACCTACAATCAAAAAATCATTTTTTTATCCTTGTATTGCTTTTTCTGTGTAAGCAACCCTAATTTCCATTTAGGTTGGGTGCCGTGGGCCTGTGGGGTGGGGTCAATGGCCGCCGCCCGCGCTCCGCTCGCCGCGATATCTCGCTGGCTAATCCACCAGCCACGCATTTTTTATCTTAACAAACACATTTTCCAACACTCCACGGTACCATATTATTTATTCTGTGACCATACACTGAGGTGAGACAACAATTGCACACATTTTAAACAAGCTCCTGCTGGCAATATTTACTTTAAAATTATTTATTAGATTAAAAGTTTCACCGCAGCCACAGTAGTTGGTATATGACAGTTAGTAATTAAGTTAAAATATTTTTTAAGTTTTTTTCGGAAATAAATATACTGGTCTAGTAGCTGATCCAGCTTTATAGCTTTTATTATGTACTTATAGTTAATTCAGCGTAAATCAAAATAAAAGAGGCAACCAAAATTATTATTTTCATGTTTACAATATTATTGAGATAGGTAAATTTAGCATTAGATGAATCTGAAATATCTACCTAATTAAATTATAATAAACGAAACCTACTTCTATAAACTTATTATTGAGGAATAATCAGCGAAGCTTTTATTTTTATTTAGTCTTAATTTAATGACAATTCCTTTTCAAGTAACTTGACTCTATAATTTTTGTGGTAGATACCAACCTAATTTGTTTTGATGTCCATAATTGACTTTTCTAACATTTTACAAATACTTCATTTAAAATTTCAGCTGAAAATGATATAACTATTCATATTTCACGATAATAAAATAAGAGACGTATGGCCGTGACCTATCGTGCTTAAAAAATTAAAGAGTTGGAATGAAGACGTTTCGCAGACCACAGAGCGGTTTACACAACTTGTTCGTTATATTTACATAGCTACTAGCCTATAAATAAATACCGGCCCTCTCTCACACACGTGCATAAATGACGTTGTTTTAACTTTATTTTATTTTTACACCAGCGAGCGGGCAAGCGCGCGCGGCTGTAATTTCGCGGTGCTCGCGGCGCGCAGGCGCGTACGCATGCCGGACCAACATGGCGGCGCAATTCCGACTTTGAATTTAATTTTCGAACTGAAAGTGGTTCAGCAGACGGCGATAAGCGTAGACGCAACTATTTTCTATGGGAAATCACTGTAACGGTACAGACGCGCGCGCCGACATTTGCCTCCGTCTTATCGGCTTTGTTAACCGGACATTGATTTTTTTCATAGTTTTACATGAATGTTTATAACTCTACATTAAAGTTATGACTCAGATTCAGTTATGTGCGACAACAATCAGAAGATTATGGATTGTTTGTAAGTAATTAACATAAGCATTTTACTAGTTAATGATACAGTTATAAAACAGTTTTTTACGGATTAAGCTGTTTTGAGAACAAAAAATATTGTAGAGCCTCATGCAGTTATACTGAAAGAAATGAGAAAATATTTTTTATACTCAAGTGAACAGATAATATCTCAAAAACATAACAACAGAATGAGCCATTTTAAAAGTAAGAATTAATTGCCTTCACCTGCAGATTTTTTCAGTTTAAGTAGCATACTTACAAGTTTTTATCGTGCATCAAGGAAATCGTTTTGAAGTGTGACAGTATTTTTTTTCTTTTATGTGCGAGGCAAGGTTATACAAAGACGATATCGCCTTGAGTCACTCCCTGAACCTACCAAGATGAGTCATTATGGCTCGAACCTCGAGCCTGCCAAGGTTCCACATCTTATAAGGAGAACACGCAATCTTCAATTGAATCTCTATTATTTTACCTTAAAGGTTCTTTTGTTAATTTAATTGAAATGGTTTAATGAACTTTAAAAAAAACTTTTTTATTAGGTTATAGCGCAAATGTCCTTTCCAAATGATATATTTCAAATAATAGGTAATAAAAAGTAAAAAGTTATTAGGTACAAGGAGAGCAGAGCTCATCAGCAAAAGTTGCCGAGTAATAATTTACTTAAGACTGAGCCCGTCTTAACGTCGTGTAATATCTTCCACTGACATATTTATTGTTTTTGAGGGGCGGGGGTGACGCTTCTTTGAGGGTATCTCTCCTTTGCAGAGGCCTCAAAAATACTTTTAAACAGCATGAGCTATTTCAGACTGTAATTCAATTTCATTAGAATACAAATTGGTTTGACTTGACTTTTCTCTAGAAGATACTTTTGAGAGTAAAATATCGTTTCTATTGGAGCGTGACAAGGGATGGAAACAACAAAACGCAAGATAAGAATCTGAAGTCGTCTTCTCAAAACATAAATTTTAAAAAGCAAAACACATGGTTTTTTTAATAGGTAGGTCGGAATTTTTTTGAAGTAGGTACCTAATAAATAGATCCCAAAGAATTTATCAAGATGATCGACAATTTTAAATTGAGACGTTCAGAAACATTTCAGGTTGAAGGACAGTAAAATTGTATTTATCTGTAATCAAGGCATTGGTTTATGGGCCTGATACGAATCTTGGGACTATAATGCGATGGGATTCACGGGATGTGACATTCATACTATATCGGTCCAATTGTGACGTCATATCTATATAAAGTACTTACTTACTGCTATTATTATAAAGTTATTTATACTCTTATGATTTTTTTCTGTTAATCATTTAATACAAATTTATTTATAAAAGTACATAAGAACTTAGTATATAATGTACATACATACTATACAAATTTAGGATTACTTTTTGATAGACTGTGTCTTTTACCTACCAATATGCTACACAAACAGTCCAAAAACACAGATGGACGGCCTAGAAATTCCATTCAGTCATTAAAAGAGAATTTCAACGGAAACAATGGTAGATATCTATAATATGTTAAAATTAATAGATTATTTCCAAATTTTTATTTGTAGAAGAGTTTGTGTTACAACTATGTATTATAATTTAATCTGGGATATTTACTATGAAGGTCTTAAAAGTAAAACTTTGTATTACGCTTTTCCTTAGATGTTTGAAATTTTGGTTGAAGTAAACAACAGTTTGTAGTTAGTTCACAGCGTGGGAGGGTGGGGCTACATTGTAAACTCAAACTTGGTTCGCTCTTCCATCTTGTATCCTTTTGTGATAGGTATCATAGTTTTATGTCTCAAGACAATACTGTTCGTTTTGTAACTAAAAAGTAGAATAATCGAGAATGTTTCGTTTTTACGACGAACTAGCCGTCTTTCTTGCAGCTTCGCCAGCATCATTTTTTGACGTGGGAATATAAAGGGGTTTTCAGCTGAAAAAAGTTTATTCAAACCCTGTTCTTTCTTCTGAGCGTTTCGACCCATTTCTACAGATTCCCAATTCAACAGAATCCCATTTCTACAGATTCCCAATTCTACAGAATCCCATTTCTACAGATTCCCAACACGATAAAATTATTTATCCAATTTCCTACAAATATTTTGAAGTGATACACGATATACCTTTGAATCATTTTAATTATGATCTTTCCTTAAAAAATCCGTCCTTCTCTTGGTACTTTATAATAATACCTAAGTACCTAAATAATAATAAATTGTGATAAATCTAGAAAAATATAAGATTTTTCTGACGAAATTGCTGCAGTGTTAACCTAGAGCCAAGTTGATTTTATATTTTGACATCAACCCTGCAAATAAAAAATCTTGACGTAATTAATTTTCACTAACTCTATCGATTTAAGAAATTTTAGGTAAAAGGTAGAGTTGTTTTACGTGATAAATACTAAGTATAATAAAATATTGTTACAACATATCGTCGGTGCGCTTGCCGAACCTTATATGTGCAATTTTACCAAAAAATTTTTATTTAACTTTTGGACTCAGTTTTTCACGGCGCATCTAATGCCATTATCAGTTTGTGCAAATTCAGCCTAGAAACGAAAATGCCAAATCTTATATGTAAAAATACAATTCAGAAAAATCTGACATGTGTCGGACATTGCAATAAAGTTGGTACATATCAAGTTTTTAAGAGTATTTTTTGCACTTATCAGGAAAGGACCAATTTTTTTTAATAATTTTAAGAAGTTTCTTTTGTTTATTTACGTAAATTAGTCATTTTAATAATCATTTTAGTCATAATATGTCTAAATAATAAACCTCTTTGCAAGAATCTTCAGTATAACCGGGCGTGTCCTTGAACTGTACGCACTTTATCGGTCCATCTTGTTGGGGCCTTACTACCTTGGGTGGTTAATGGATGATTTCTTCTTACTGTCCAACGAAAATCCGACTATTCCGACAGCCACTAACCGCTCACGTGCCCAAGGCCGCCATCCCAATACCCAGTTGAACGGCCGCGCCCGCCGTCTCAACCTACCGTAACTCGCCCGCGATCCATTTGTTTATTTTAACCCGAGCGCGCGCCGCGTCAAGTGGCACAAAAACGCTCATTGTGCCTTGGTTTCTTACAAAAACACTATCAAGTGTTGATTTATGGGTTGCTGAATGTATGAGTCATGCTACTATGGCTTATTTTATTTGAAAAGCGATCCAGTTTTTGATATATAGAGTCGTGAAAATGGAGATTATGAATTTTTAGCGCGACTTTTGCAAAATTGTTCAAAACTCAAAAATTAAAGCGATGACATATCGTTTTTTCATTAGAAATATCTTAAAACATTAATAATTAATAAGAAAAGCAAAAAAACAATACCAATGTTAGTACAATAACTTGCGTTTATAAAGGTTTGAATTTTCGGAAAATATCGGCGGCGCGCATTGTGAAACTCTTAAGACTTTTTTAAAGAAATAATTGGTCAACTATTCCCAAAGTATTGCTTCAATACAAAGTTTATTTCATATTCAACCAAACTGATAAAAATTGTAGCATAACTTTTATCATTATTGAGAAATATGAGAATCAATAATTATACACCCTTGTTTAAAGAAAAATGAACAGCCGTTAGAAAGGGGTTTGGTAAAGTACTGAAATCGAGGTGAATTTAGTAAAAACCTGTGACAACTTGTAATAAAATAGATTAAAGTGTGTACTTACCGAAAAACATGTGTATTTTCTCCAGATTATCACTAAAAAACCCACAAAACTTTTCAATAACACGCGACGTGACGTACTCCGTGCGGTCAACTGACAGACTGCACTTTGACATTGTTTTTTTTTTTAATTTTGCTAGTGGTGGACTTGTGTTGCCGGTTTTTTCTAGACGTCAAATTTAATAGAGAATACGAAGCAAGTACGATAACAATATTAGACTTAGTTATTTAGAAGAAAAGGATCATTTTTCAACAGCTGTGAGCAAAAATGGCCTTGTTAACCAGGAGTTCAATCGAGTCAATCAACGAGTGTTTTATATTGTTAATCGTTAGTTTACATTGCCGATTAACGGATGATTTCATTTGTTAATCCCTGGTTAACTGGGTCACGTGAGCGGCTAAGTTTATTATTTTACATTAGTGGTCTGCTGTTATTTTCTAACTGGATTTTATCGTCCTCTCTAGAGAAAAATAACTTGTTGAGTTGAATTTTACCTTCAAGCATGATACAATTTAACAGCTTTTGGGGGGATTTTGATTACTACCTGCTAAGCTGGGTGCCTGAACACTTGGGAATCGGGGAAACGAGGTGGCCAATGAGCTGGTAAGGGCAGCGCCCGACCCATTGGACCGGAGCCCACGATCTGGGTGCCTAAGTCCGGCTCAAGACGCCAACTGGTGAATTGGGAAATTCACAAAGCACACAACTGACACAACGTCTGGCTGGAATCAGCTTGACTCGTACACTCCAAATAGCTAATTCCAGGTTTCCTGCCCAAATCACCAACCGAAATACTAAAACTCGACCGGTTGAGTATCTGTATACTCATAGAGCCCTTACTTACGGGGCATTGTAACCTCAAAAAGCACATTAACAGAATAGGCTTATCTAGTGCAGCGGCAAGGGCACGATATCGAATACCAGAAAACCCTTACTGTAGATACTGTGCGGACGAAGAGGACACTCTCAGTTACATAATCCTATGTGAATGTGATGGTCTTGCTAGAATGAACAGCAATTCGGCTACTGACAGGTGATCAGGACCTCATGCACAGCTAGAACAGCGGGGCTGCTGGAGAGACCTTGTTATTAGTTGTACCAAATAATTGGTTTGTTGACGCACGCTTAGTAGTGGTTTGGCGGTCGTAGTATGGTCTTACACACTCAGATAGCTTTGATGAATAGGTAAGTGGTTTGGATTTGAAGAAGACGTTAGCTAACGCCATGTCTTGATAGATTACTATCGATGTAGTACTTCTTAAAGCGTTTTATAAGGTTAAGTAGGTATAACCAGTTGGACAGAATAAACTTCCAGGATTAAACCGATAAGAGGATTTAATTTGGCTCGGCATCTTTCCAAGGCTGCATAACAAATAGCCTTTCGTGCATGGTAATGGTAAAGGCGGGCCTATTTCCACAATTATATGTGTAACACGACTTTTTTTCGCATGGGTGGGATTGCTGCTCGAGCCATTCCATCTCCTTGAAGAACCTCAGCAGGCCTTCGACCTAAGGGCCTCGGGGATCGGCCCCTGTGTTCCGAGGTGGTTATCCCGGTACGTGGCTATTTCCTGGCACCCCAAGAGCACGTGGGCCTCCGTCTCTTCCGCCCCCATGAATCTTCTGCATAGTAGGCTATCCGTGAGACCTATAGTGAACAGATGTTTCAAGAATCACCTGTTATTACTCTGCTTATGATTAGTAGTTGAGCCTTCCTCAAACTGAGTAGGATGCGTGTTAGCTGGTGATTCGTTACAGGTAATGCCTGCTGGCTTGCCTACAGTCTCGGTGTTCAGCCCAGTAGCTGCCATGTTGATTCCTGGTGCAATCTAAGCATTTCACGTACCTAGATGACCTGAAGGAATGGGTACTATGGGCTCAGGACCCTGAACTTTTAGGTCCGATCCCCTCCATCTTTTCGTCATGCATGCCGTTAATCCTGAAGATGAATACGCGCCGAAAAGAAGCCACTGACAGTGGGACTGGGTTCATATCTATTTTTTACCCCATTAGTTACAGAGATGGCTAGAAAAGTCTCTCTGATGGATAATATCCCTCCTCTTCTTCCTTGTCGCCTTTTCCCGATTATCGGGGTCGGCTTTCCTAATGCTGAATCTCCAGGTTGTTTTGTTGAGAGCGTCTTCTTTTTCTAAGTTAAGAACTTTCATGTCCTTTTGAACCTTAGTCATCCACAAGGTTAAAGGTCTTCCTCGTCTTCTCCTTTTCGTATCCATGACTAGGCATTTCTTCACTATATGATCCTCCGGCCTTCACATGGCGTGACTATACCATCTCAGCCTACACTCAGCTAGTTTGTCAGCAATAGGCGCGATTTTAAAACGGAAATACTCGTTGCGTATTTGGTATTTCTCCCGTGTGGAACAAAAGTTTGTGACATATTTTTGTTGGCCAGGCTTCGCTCGCTACCATAGAGCATTGCTGGCCTCACTGCAGTTTTGTATACCTGCCTGCCTGTCTGCCTTGCCTTTTGTCCAGATACCAATCATCCTTCTCTTCACCATCCTAGCGTCATAGCTGCAGTAACTCTGTGAGCGACATCCGTGTCAATCGCATCATCTTCCCAGATTACTGAACCAAGGTACTTAAAGGACTTTACTCTTGGGAGTTCAGTGTTGTCTACAGTTAGATGGTCATTGGCTACACAGATATTAGTAGAACCAAAGTCGCAGATCATGTATTCTGTTTTCGTTCTGCTGATACGCAGCCTATCGAGACAGTTTGTCCATTTATTGAGACTCTCCTGTATCTCTTGATGATTTTCAGAAATAAGAATCACGTCATTCGCATATAAGATGTTCCAAGGTGTGGGCTTTTGGACGTTGGCTGCAAGATAGTTTATAACAATACATAATAATAATGGATAATATTCCGAAAGAGGAAATAAATAAAAAAAACGGTAGTGAGCTGGTCACCGCCTCTCTCCTTACAGCTAGATGGGGTGGAATGATTGATAATCAGTACAAATTAATATCAAATTTGCATTTGATATGAGTTAATTTGTACTGATTGCACAAGAAAGGGTCATGTATCGTGCCTTGGATGAGGTTTGTTTTCAGCAGTGAATGATCACACACAGGCCGTTAGACAGACAGACAGTAATAAGCAAACTAATTTATTGATTTAGTTATTAAAATTTGAAAGTGTAGTTTAATTTAAAGTCCTCAATTGGTCAGTTTTGGCAAATTTATCAGTCATATTTTATTATTCATATACACTTACGTCATTGTACAGGGTGAAAATAAGGCCAAACCAAACATGATATGTGCATAAAAACAACAAAAATCAGTGTAGCAGTTAAACCGATGTTCTAAAATGAAGTGACGATGGATGCTGTGATCGACTATATTTTAAACTATTTTTCCTCATTATCACAATTTTTGTAAACCTTTCTGTTAAAAAGAAAAACAGTTTTTTGTCTCTCCTGAAAAGTTGTGATTTTGCACATATAAGGAGTGGCAAGCGCACCGACGATATTGACATTATGTTATGTAGCAATTTACAAGGTTTGTGTAATTTATCGTGTTCTGTTTAAATCTGTAAAAATACTATTTCAAGTCCTTCGTGCACATTCTGCACCTATACCGTCTAGTCTTCCGCCTATTCTGATTTTACATAATATAATACCTAACAATAGTACCTACAATCAAAAAATCATTTTTTTATCCTTGTATTGCTTTTTCTGTGTAAGCAACCCTAATTTCCATTTAGGTTGGGTGCCGTGGGCCTGTGGGGTGGGGTCAATGGCCGCCGCCCGCGCTCCGCTCGCCGCGATATCTCGCTGGCTAATCCACCAGCCACGCATTTTTTATCTTAACAAACACATTTTCCAACACTCCACGGTACCATATTATTTATTCTGTGACCATACACTGAGGTGAGACAACAATTGCACACATTTTAAACAAGCTCCTGCTGGCAATATTTACTTTAAAATTATTTATTAGATTAAAAGTTTCACCGCAGCCACAGTAGTTGGTATATGACAGTTAGTAATTAAGTTAAAATATTTTTTAAGTTTTTTTCGGAAATAAATATACTGGTCTAGTAGCTGATCCAGCTTTATAGCTTTTATTATGTACTTATAGTTAATTCAGCGTAAATCAAAATAAAAGAGGCAACCAAAATTATTATTTTCATGTTTACAATATTATTGAGATAGGTAAATTTAGCATTAGATGAATCTGAAATATCTACCTAATTAAATTATAATAAACGAAACCTACTTCTATAAACTTATTATTGAGGAATAATCAGCGAAGCTTTTATTTTTATTTAGTCTTAATTTAATGACAATTCCTTTTCAAGTAACTTGACTCTATAATTTTTGTGGTAGATACCAACCTAATTTGTTTTGATGTCCATAATTGACTTTTCTAACATTTTACAAATACTTCATTTAAAATTTCAGCTGAAAATGATATAACTATTCATATTTCACGATAATAAAATAAGAGACGTATGGCCGTGACCTATCGTGCTTAAAAAATTAAAGAGTTGGAATGAAGACGTTTCGCAGACCACAGAGCGGTTTACACAACTTGTTCGTTATATTTACATAGCTACTAGCCTATAAATAAATACCGGCCCTCTCTCACACACGTGCATAAATGACGTTGTTTTAACTTTATTTTATTTTTACACCAGCGAGCGGGCAAGCGCGCGCGGCTGTAATTTCGCGGTGCTCGCGGCGCGCAGGCGCGTACGCATGCCGGACCAACATGGCGGCGCAATTCCGACTTTGAATTTAATTTTCGAACTGAAAGTGGTTCAGCAGACGGCGATAAGCGTAGACGCAACTATTTTCTATGGGAAATCACTGTAACGGTACAGACGCGCGCGCCGACATTTGCCTCCGTCTTATCGGCTTTGTTAACCGGACATTGATTTTTTTCATAGTTTTACATGAATGTTTATAACTCTACATTAAAGTTATGACTCAGATTCAGTTATGTGCGACAACAATCAGAAGATTATGGATTGTTTGTAAGTAATTAACATAAGCATTTTACTAGTTAATGATACAGTTATAAAACAGTTTTTTACGGATTAAGCTGTTTTGAGAACAAAAAATATTGTAGAGCCTCATGCAGTTATACTGAAAGAAATGAGAAAATATTTTTTATACTCAAGTGAACAGATAATATCTCAAAAACATAACAACAGAATGAGCCATTTTAAAAGTAAGAATTAATTGCCTTCACCTGCAGATTTTTTCAGTTTAAGTAGCATACTTACAAGTTTTTATCGTGCATCAAGGAAATCGTTTTGAAGTGTGACAGTATTTTTTTTCTTTTATGTGCGAGGCAAGGTTATACAAAGACGATATCGCCTTGAGTCACTCCCTGAACCTACCAAGATGAGTCATTATGGCTCGAACCTCGAGCCTGCCAAGGTTCCACATCTTATAAGGAGAACACGCAATCTTCAATTGAATCTCTATTATTTTACCTTAAAGGTTCTTTTGTTAATTTAATTGAAATGGTTTAATGAACTTTAAAAAAAACTTTTTTATTAGGTTATAGCGCAAATGTCCTTTCCAAATGATATATTTCAAATGAGCATTTTTAAAATAGAAGATGTACCTATTGACTTTTCTCGAGCGAGTGTGAAGGGGAACAAAGCTTCTTCGTTTCAGTATTAAAAGACATCTTGAAATTATTCAAATAATTAATATATATATTTTTTGTTTTTTATACATATTGTTTTTCCATGCTTTGTTTGTTTATAAACTTATGTTCTTTTAAAATTTTATTATGCCGTATAACAAGCGTATAACATTCTGCCAATTTAATTACTTGAATCGCTTATTTAGCTGTTCAGGTATTTTCATACATTTGCAGTTATGATACATAGCCCGCACATTTTGTTCGTAGACCTAAAGAAGAAAACATGTAAAGCTCATATGAAATCAAATACTTTAAATGAAAATAAAATATATATATATTAGTTATATGGAGGTATACAGAAGCCCGGCCACCATGCATGCCGCCATTAGTCATTTAGCTTAGTCGTGCCTTGCATACCTATACAAATATCTATCGTTATTTCATTAGTTCCCTACGTTGATTCATTATGATATTTTCAATACAATACAATACAATACAAATACCTTAGAGTATAAATATAACAATTTCTGGGAGACAAATACTTTATTGCTTTACTGAAAAACCGTTGCGACGCAGGCAGGCAGTTTGTAGGGCAACAAGTTATGAGTACCTACTTAATATATAATTATGAAGTTTACTAGACAAAAAATATCGTTTACCGAAACACAGTTTTAAACATTTTCAAAATAACATTAAATTACAAAATTTTAAACCCCCGCGCACCGCCACAAAACCATTACTTGATCCTTTCAATAACTAGAAAAGAGCTGATAATCTTCAAATGGCTGAAGATATTTTCTTGGATCATAGCTAAAAACAACTCTCGATTGTCACACCTTGCAAACAGAAAAAAACTAGATCAAAATCGGCGCATCCGTTTAGGAGCTACGATGCCACAGACAGATAGACAGACACACGCGTCAAACTTATAACACCCCTCTTTTGTGACGGGGGTTAAAAATAGTGTTGCTTGCTGTAATCATGAAACACTTTTATATTAATTTTATTTCAGAAAATTCTGAAATTCTCTGATTATTATTTTTTAGTCTTGTTTGTAGGTACTCGCCTATGGTATGGTCGAGTTCGTTGGTTGGTTGGTTGGTGGTTATGGTTAGTTGGTTTTACAACAGTTTTTTTTATCACAAGCCCATTCTTGTGAACATTTTCTTTAAAATCAATGGAAAACGCTTATTTACGCACATTTTTTAAAAAAGGAGGAAAATACAAAAGATGCGATCCTGTGGAGTTTCTTCGGCGGGTTTTTCTCCACATCATCGTACACATTGCGCAAACTTGCCAGTTATGTTCGAACTGATATCGCATCGTCTCTTTTAGATTGTTTGATCTCTTTTACACTGCTTAGACTTGTACATTGTTTAAGACGAGAGCCGGTCTTGGTTTGAGCAAAGCTTAAACTTCAGAAATGACTTCATTAAGTGTTCTAAGGGAGCCTATATTTAATAAAAAAAATATTGAATTTTGAATTTTAATGATGATAAAAAACGTGTAGTCACGAAACCGGGCATGTTCATGAAAACGTGTAACACGCTGCGCTTGCGTCTTGTCACGACTTATAGACTAGTATACCTACAGGGTTATTTTTTATTCAGTGCACATATTTTAGGTAGGCATAGATGGAAAATGAAAAAACCCCAGTATATTTTTTTTTTATCACGTTTCATACAAAAAAATCGAAATATCGCCATTTTATCCATAAAATTGGTATCAAATGTATGGGAAGAAATTTAATACGCGCCAATTTTCTTGATACTTCGTATAAATAAAATACTCATTGGCTTAATTAATTGGACACGTATTCTGGCGATTTTTGAAATTCGTTTCCTAAACGGGTTAAAAATAGTGTCATAATTTGTAAAGAAAAAAAAATTTTTTTTTCGTCTCATGTGATCTAGTAACGATACTGACTGTGTACACAAAATATGTGCACTGATTAAAAAGTAACACATGTCTTACCGGTGCACGACGACGCATCCACCGGCAAAACATGAGCCGACTTGTGGGCACAGAATGGGTAGCAAATAAACTTTAAATATATTCGGAAGTCTTTAAACAGACTCCGGACACAGGTTGGCCGGAGCAAGGAAAACATGTTCCGGTGGGGGCTCTCCAGTGACCTTAACCTGAACTGCATGTGCGGAGCAGTACAGACCATGGCGCACTTAGTGACCTGTCCTGCCTGCCCTGCCACCTGTTCTCAGCAAGACATAATGGACGCCTTACACAACGCTGTTGAAGTGGCTGAGTTCTGGGCCGCAAATATTTCGGGTTAGTCATCGACTCGCAAAGAAGAAGAAGAATATATTGCGTTTCCTGTTTCAAGTTAATTTAAATGAAATCTAACGAGGTGGGAAGCCGCTGGACCGATCGTTGTGGAGATTTTGGGAAAGGTGTATGTCAAGCAAGTCTTTCGGCTGAAATGATGATGATGATATTTTTTAGGTTTAGTTCTGTAGATTGCTTATCTACAAATACACTGATTTATTTTAGATGAGCAAAAGACAATTTTGTGATGTCACATGCATACAAAATTATAGCTTGGAATTATCTTAAATTCATTTATTTTAACTCAGTTATCAGTTTACTATCGCTTTACAAAAGAAATATTTTTCCAGCTTTATTTTTTCCTGACATTTTCTTATCTATACCTTATACGTCGTGCCACTCGATTTTGTCATGTAAGTTGGTACCTACTTGCTCAGTCGAGTTGGAGCTCATTGCAATAGATTTTTTTTATCGCAAGCCCGTTATCGTGGCCGATCATAAATCTGGTTTCAAATCGTGAGTCGCTGAGGCCGCTTGGCAGTCTTTTCGACGTAAATCCCAACTGCATCCATGCCAAATTGCACCCTTCATCGTGATTCGTAAAGCTTGATTTACAACTACGACGACCTTCAAATAGGTCGGGTTGGTATCGGAAAGGTTTATTGTCGCATTGTACCTAAGTATTTGCCAATGCACGTAAAATGCTAGACGGTTCTTAGAATGTCAGACTTATTTATGGTGAAGGAGAGATCTAAGGTCTCAAACTAATAACTACCTTTGGAATAAATTTATTGGCGTTTGCATGTTCATATATATAAGGTCCTTTACTACCACTAAAAGTAAAGTCCATGATAGACAGTCCACTCTTAACTAAGCCCGCTTTCTTGGTGTTGCTACAGGTAATCCCTAGGCTTGGCCCAGGAGTTAGTTAAACTCAGTTAATTAACTACAAAAGTGATGACTATTACTATATTCCTTTTCCTACTTATATTTCTCATACGACAATCATAGTACTAGTGCTTAAAGTTGGGAATATTGGGATGGTCTATTTCCAAGCCGGGAACCTCATGGGAGTTTACTATTAAGATTTGTAATGCCTACTATATAAAAAACTTTTTTTTTTTTATGAGCTTTGCTTGGATAGTAATCATTATTAGGGCCCTGAGACTTTAAGCGGATTTTTGAGTGAAAATTTTGGGCGAGTGCCTAATAATCTACTTTACAAAATCTTAGCGTCTCTTCTTGAGGTTTCTGTCGACCCAAGAATTGACAGTTACTTTTCTCAGAAAATTTGGTTTCCATCCAAAGGGAAAATGCTGCTAGCCTTGAGGGAATTGTGCATCGTGTAGAGACGGGTTGGAAAAAGTTTTTTACTTGTATATTTGGCTTTTATTCTGACTATTATGCTTGGCCGACAAAGGCTAGGCCTTCATCCATAAGTACAAAGTAATAAAAAAAAAACTTTATTTTTACTTAAACTTAAAAACTGTAAAATATTAAATTTTCTTATATTATTCTTTATTATTTTTTTACAATAATAAACACAAACAATTTATTTTAATTTTTAAACTTAAACAGATACAAATAATGTCCCTAAAGTTACGCATAATGTATTATTTACATACCTACATTATGTATAGTAAACAATTACCGATAGCCACAAATAAATACTTAATTTTAAGTTGGATGAAATGAACTGTTACAGGTTTTAAATTTCAACTGAATCAATTTTTCAGTAGAATAATTTAACCTAATCTTTACTTACAGGCTTTTATCACAGAATATATAATAGGTAGTATTAGATATACAGTCTTACATAGACGTTATATAGATGGCATAGATTGCGTATATTGGGCGAGTCAATATCCTTTTATTGCCTCTGAGTGAGAGTCAATTACGTGGATTAACTTCATATATCTCTCCCGCCGAGAAACTCAGTGTGAAATATCTTTTAGTGGTGCAGACGTTTAAATGCTATGCCAATTGCCAATGGCGACTTTCTTGGGTTTCTATACCAATCTCACACAATAATTATTTCAGAAAACTTAACGAGTCTTCCTAGTGTTCTCTTACATGTGAGATTAAGTAGGTACTTATCGTTAGGTACTCGTACATGGAAGGTATCCACTTTATCCAGTTACAAAATTCAAATGTTGTTCATTAGTTTAGTTAGTACATTCATCAATTGAAAATGATTCTGGCATTTAGTACCTATACTTTTTTAATGTACTCGTAGCCTGAAAATGTCTTTTGTATAAACTTTGGACGTTGATTTTATTTTGGTATAGGTAATGGAAAAAATCGGGAAATTTGTCATATTTCCTAGGTAGTCTTCTTGCAAATTTTTGATGTTAAAATTATACTTAGTTTTAATCATATTCCAAGAATATCGTGCTTTGTTAATAGAACAGGCGAAATCAGATTTTTTCCATTTTTTTATCCTATTCTGACAATTTCACGGTATATAAAAACGTAACCTATAATCCACGCGGTTCTTTCAATATTAAAGTGCGATGTTGAAGTATGTGCGTAGCGAAATGGTTACAGTAATTAACCAAGGGAATGGGATTGATAGTGAAACAAATGGGCATGTATTACAACACAATAAGTTCGCTAATCAAATGTAATCAAGCAGCAAATTAAACCTTTGATTGGTTCCGTAGCAAAAACCCATTAGGATCAAAAACTTATCGGGTGTTCGTACCTACCTGCAGTGTTTCGAATGGAATGCGTGTAGTAATAGTTATAACATCGTATCACAAATATTTTATATACCTATTCTGTTTGCTGTGATTTATTATATATTCATACCAGCTCATATACATACCTACAACCAACTGAGCCTACCCTGAACAAGGGTGAAAAAAATATTATAAACAAATTGTAAATTTTTGCCTGAAAGTTAGTGCAAAGGCTTAGATAAAGAATAGTTCGTTTATACATTTTAGTCCTGAAGGGCAAAAAGGTTCTTGAATGGCGACCGCGCGCCGGAAGACGTGCCGTGGACAGGCCCCTCATAAGGTGGACAGACGATCTGGTGAGGGTCGCGGGAAGCCGCTGGATGCAGGCAGCGCAGAACCGATCGTCGTGGAGATCTTTGGGGGATCTCATATTGAACTAGCGACCCGCCCCGGCTCCGCACGGGAAAATGGTTATTGTGGATTATTCTTAAGTATATTATGCATGTATTATACATATAAACCTTCCTCTTGAATCCCTCTATCTATTAAAAAAACCGCATCAAAATCCGTTGCGTAGTTTTAAAGATTTAAGCGTACAAAGGGAGGGACATAGGGAGGGACATAGGGACAGAGAAAGCGACTTTGTTTTATACTATGTAGTGATATATGATTTTAACTTGGATTCGTGAAAATTATGATAACACAGAAAATCAAATATGGGTGCATAAAAAAACAAATGTTTGAGAAAATAGTGCTGGCCGCCACGCATCCGCGCCGTATCTGAGCTAATTATAATCGTGTGGGGAAACAGACGCGCCACGCCTGAAATACTCCAGTGTTTTGAATAAAACAGATTTCTCTGCGCTTGCCTCGAGCTAAATTAGCACGCGACTTTTTATATAGACCAAACTGAACATACCAGGCGACCAAATTCTTATTCTTTATTTTATCGCGTCATTAATCCAACCGAAACTTTCAGTCGCGGTTTACGAGAGCCGAAATAATAAAAAATGTACGGGTACACTCGAAACGTATGATTTATTGTAGGAGAGTGAGATCTAGCGCAATTAGACTGTGCGGGCCTGCGGGACTGATTTATGATGATTCATAGTAATCATGGGAGACAGGCTGTGATCCGACATAATTTTGTTTTACGATGGAGTCTGATGAATGGCCGTATGCGGTTTGACGCCATGTTGTATGGAGGCTACAGGCGACGTGCTGCGGTCTTCCGCGACACCAATGCTAGACTAAATTTAGTTGTAAGCACATAATAATAAAATATTACATACCATTGTTCAAAATAAAGCAGTTTATCTTTTGAGAAAATGCTTACATGTACGAGTTACCTTGTAATAGTTTTTATCTGTTAATTAAATACGTTAAACAGACCGAAAACTGGCATAACGTAGCGTCAGGTTAAAGAAAGTACTATTTTACATAATAATTATTTCGTTACATATTGTTCTTTTGAATGCAAAAAAAATGCGTGCGTTCAATCGATTGCAGTAAAAATTAAGTGGGAGCAGGAGTTTATTTCAAAATAAACTATTCGAAAGCACTCAAAGGCTCACGCCTCGGGGCAACCAAAAAGCCATAAATAGAACACTAAACATAGCACTTACACATAAAGAGATCGTCGACATACGCGGGTAGATAGCGCGACGTCTCACAGCGGCTGTCGTCGCCTCGCTCTCACCGATAAACAAATCGCCTCTACGCTCAAAGCTCTATCGTGACCGTAAAAACTTAACTATCCGGTAACACGGCATACCTGCATATAAATCACAACAAACTGGTATCGCACTTATCAAAATATGTACGACACAATCCACCTTTATGAAAGTTTTTCACGCTCGGCCTCGCTGCGGTGGAATAACTCGGCATCTAACACTGTACTGTCACGCACACTCCCGCTGGATGTCAGTCGCCAACTATCACGGCAGTCTTAAATGCTAATGAGCAAGCGAAATTGGAAAAGGAAAGTAAAGTTTACCGCAATACCCAAAATATTTCACTTGAATAGTCCATTTCATATTTAAATGTCGCCCTTTGAAGTAGAATTGGAGACAATGGAAGCGATAATTTTAGTTCGATGTTTTTGTTCGTTTCAACTGGTTCTGTCCGGTTTTTGGTTCCCGTCAAACATTTTCGTGACAAAGGGTATTCTTAATTTGGCTAACGCGCGTCGATAATTTATGTAAGGTTACGCAAGCGAGGGCTTTTGTCAGAGGGATACACTTTCGGTTTCAGCGTAGTGATTTGCATAACAGGACGCAGGACAATGCCTGGACACCCTCGGAACAATCCTTGCCGTTTCACTTTTAAAATGGTTTCATTGTTGACATTTTGTGCGAGCAATAAATAAATCAAGCGAAAATTTTGTACGGTCCGAGGCATGTGTGGCGCAATGGTTCACATTGTTGCGTTATGTATTTCAGGTTCTCAAAAATTTATTACTGTATCACAGTTTTGTACAAACGTATCGCTGTGTACTAATGTATCTCTATTTTACAAATTGTACTGTAACAAAACTATTGTTGTATGCTTTTTTGGCAGAAGAAACATTGAAAGAACATGACCTTTTGTTTGAAATACATAGTGATGTATTCTCGACACCGAACAGCGATCTGATTGACTATTAAAAAATGCCCTTTGATGACAGTAATATGTTTGAAATTAAACAAATTATCATAAATAGTTAATGAGTGGTTATTGGTAGAAATAAACACCAATAACACACATCATTATGGCGTGTAATATAGTTTTACAACGAAAAGGTAATAAATATATTGACTGCCGTTTGTAAATTTTATTACGATTTAAAAGTCGATGACTCTTTCAACCGAATAATTGATTTATGCCGGTTATAATTTTACGCTCTGATACCAATTTGATTCTAAGCTTGATAGTGCTCAAAAAATAATTTATCTATGAAATCCTTTAGTAGTTTCTTTATAAGTTTTCAGTGAGCATTGTGTGTGAGAGTTAATTTCCAGGAAAAAAAAATGCTTAGGAATGTAATTTTTTTCTTTATGTTTTTTAATAGACGCAAAAAATATATAATTATATCTGAAATAAATAATCTTTGTCTATAAGTTGGTTATTGTGTAACAATTAATAAAACGTCTCTCTGAATTCCATGAAATCTAACAGAATATCATACGGATAGGAATTTACGTAGGAGAAAAGATGATCTAGGTAGTCTACTCGCCTATTTCCGCTGGAAAGTAGGTTTCCTCCGCGAGGCATACAGCAACGCTTGCTTGCTTGCTTACTTTTTACAATCTAACATATAATTGTACAGGGTGTAACAAAATTAGCGCACAATATTTTAAAGTAGGAACCTACCCATGAAACTGTATAATTTTCCCCAAGGAACGTAGGCTGATATATGAAAAATAAAACGAATTAGCTGATCACATTACCGCGATTGTCAGTTCTACTTCAGTTATTATTTCTCTTTGCGCTCTCTACCCCTACACGTACATTTCTACATAGACTACTATTACTACATAAAGTACATATTATATGGAAATGAAATGAAATATGTTTTATTCGAAGTAAGATTTTACAAATTACTTTTCGACGTCGATGCAGTTACAAGCTTATATAAATTAATACTGTGTTATGTTGTGTTTGATATACTGAGGTTATTAAATAACTTTAGAGCTATTATACACTACTGGTAAACCATTACTCGGATATCGTGGAGTTATGACCATTATATGCACATTATAAGATTATTAGTAGTCCATCACACTCACATGTTAATGGTCAGGCTTTTCTACAAATGTTTTAGTCTTTAAGTCGTTTAACACGTGTTAATAACCAATAAAACAGTTTAATGGTGCATAAAAAATTTAGATTTATAACGAATAGGTAGCTCATGCATTATGATTGGTTCAGTTGGCTTTTTACACAGTGATTAAAATCTTGCTCAGGTTTCATTGACTTTCGCCTTGCCTCTTAAAATTATGATAATGAAATTCAATGGAGTAGTGTTACTACTGCTATGAAACCTGCCGTTTTATTTCATTGTTTAATGTAACATTTATTATTATGAGCTATATAATTTCCTAGTGTAAAAATGTTTGCGTTCATGTTGTGAATTTTATGAACGTTCTGAGATATAAGTTACTTTAGTTAGTTAAGCATGTTTTGTGAATTATCTGCGAATAGTGTTTTAGATCCAATCTATGTTCTCGATAGGATGTAAGGATAATTTCAGTTAATGGATTATTATTTAAGTTTCTTTTCAACAAAAAAATACTTTTTTGGCATAGTTTAAATTTAAAATTAAGACTAGAAAATCTTTCTGCAAACATCCCGTTTAGCAAACATTTTTGATCAGGGCTTTCAAATCAGAAAATACCAAACATCAAATCAACTTTTTTCATAGCGAATAACCACCAATTTATTTGAAGTTGTGAAACAAATTGTACTCTATAAGAATATTTTATTTATGAGACATCACAACGCAACAGATAAAACAAAATTTAACAACATAAGCAAAATTACCTTATACACAAAACAATTTGGTAACAATTTGGTACAGATAGGTATGATATGACGTTATGCGCATGTGCTGCGACACCACAAAAAGGAACTCCTTCAGCTATAGCCATGCCCAATTAGGCCACAGCGCTGGTCTTCTGGTCTCACGTCACGGACAACTAAAGTACGTATATATAAGTCATAATATACATAATATAAATTATACATATAAAGGTAAAATTAATAATTTTCCAAAGTACCTCTAGTTCCATAATGTTTATGCGTCAGGCATGCGCGTACGCCGACGCGGGCGCGGCAGTCCAGCTTGGGACGTGGGAGTGGTATTTGGACCAGCCGCTGCTTATCCGCCGCCCGCTCGTAAACATAAGGAATTAGAACCGCCGTGCGCCACCGGTACTTCGCCGGATATATACAGGGGCTTCGGAACCGACATATACCATTTTTATATCATGGACCATAATTTATGCGAAGCAAAAATAAAATTGAATATCACAACACACTAGGTACCTCAAAAATAAATAGTTAAATCTAAAATAATAGAACCTGTAGGTTGGTAGGCAATTTCTTAGGCATCCTAAATTACATGAATCGATCGATCGATCGATCTTAAAAAAACTGAAATGACTTTTTACAACAAACTGTCGTGTGCAAATTTTTTCGTAGCGTTTTGCTACGAAATCCGTAGCAATGTAATATGTAAAAAATATATATTAAAATGCCGTTATCTTTCAAAATTTTTGATTTAAATAATTTGATCGGTATTCTAGACTCAATATTACTGATATTATTTACCTTTGTCATTTTTAATAGTTGACTTTAAAACTCGCATAAATATTGAAAAATTTTTCAAGTAAAATGTATCAGCTGCGTTCAACTTCTTTTCTTGATGACATTAGCGTATCCCTCTACAGCATCAATACAGTGACGCCCTCGATCCCTGGAGAACAATTAGTTTATGTTAAATACAACTCCATGTAGCCGAAGCAATCTAAAGTTTTCCCATCAAGCTATTCATGGTAAAAACATAACACCCCTATCCTTTGTTATACATTTTTATTTGGATGGGGTTTGAAACTAAAAAAACATAAACGGTTGAAATTGTATTACAATCATTCTGATGCGGGTATTAATAATCTATATATATATTACGCAAGCCCGATTTTTGTACAGGCCATCAAATCCACATCCAAGGTCCGATATTGATAAATTATACCTCATTAGCTTCGTCTCATCCTGGAGGGGTGCATAAAACTCTTAGTTTTTTAAGTTTTTAAACAAAATACCAATTAAAATACGTAAAAATAAAGCAAGGATTTGTTTACATTAAATGACATAAATGACAACCACTCAAATTTTAGTTTTTTTTTTCGTATAATGGCGTTTGGCTTCTAGGGCATTTTGCCAATGTCAATAGACTGAAAAAGAATAAATAGCTAGAAAAAACCAATCTATTCCAAGCCTTTTCATTTCGCACAGACTCGAATAAGAATAGGTAAGGGATTATAAGTTATTCTAATATAAATTTTCCGACGGAATTTCTTAACAGTATTGAAGTAAGTGGGCTTCCCAGACACGAGCTTAAATTAAAAATTGGTGCTATTGTCATGCTCATGAGAAATCTAAATACGGCCAAAGGTTTGATTAACGGAACTTGGTTTCAGTTAATAAAACTATATACCAATTCTTTAGATTGTCAGGTTCTGACGGGTGCAAGTTCAGGCGAAAGAGTTATTCTTCCTAAAATAAAGCTTAGCCCTTCAGACTCCATGCTTCCATTCAAATTACAAAGATTTCAGTTTCCAGTTACTCTTGCATTTGCGATAACAGACAATAAACAAGAGTCAGGGGCAATCTTTGAAAAAAGTAGCTGTCTATCTTCCAAAACCAGTATTTTCTCACGGGCATCTTTACGTGGCTTTAAGTAGAGCACAAGTTTTTGACGGTATAAATATATTTATAGAACAATCTAAAGATCAAAGAATAATCGGACAATGCCAAGGTTTTACTACTTCAAATATATTATAGTGAAAAACCCTATAAAATATAACCAACTTCAAAATATTAACTTGTATAACTACTTGTACACTACTTATACAAGTTAATATTTTGAAGTTGGTTATATTTTACAGGGCTTCTCTTACTTTTCAGTTTTTTCGGCGGTTTAATTTTTTATATTATTTCATTTGGTGTAAATTAGATCTAAGATACATAAATGGTTAGGTATATGTGAAAATTAGAATCATCATCATCATCATCTCAGCCGAAAGACGTCCACTGCTGGACAAAGGCCTCCCCCAAGGATCTCCACAATGATCGGTCCTGCGCTGCCCGCATCCAGCGGCTTCCCGCGACCCTCACCAGATCGTCGGTCCACCTCGTGGGGGGCCTGCCCACACTACGTCTTCCGGCGCGCGGTCGCCATTCAAGAACCTTTCTGCCCCAACGGCCGTCGGTTCTACGTGCAATGTGCCCAGCCCATTGCCACTTAAGTTTAGCGATTCTTCGGGCTATGTCGGTGACTCTGGTTCGCCTGCGGATCTCATCATTCCTGATTCGATCACGCAAGGAAACTCCAAGCATAGCCCTCTCCATCGCTCTTTGGGTGACTTTGAGCTTTCTTATGAGGCCCATCGTTAGCGACCACGTCTCAGATCCGTAAGTCATCACTGGCAACACACATTGGTCAAAGACTTTAGACTTAAGACACTGCGGTATTTGGGACGAAAAGATATTGCGCAGCTTCCCGAACGCTGCCCATCCAAGTTGGATTCGACGATTGACCTCCTTCTCGAAGTTCGATCTACCTAGCTGGACTGTTTGTCCCAGGTAGACGTAATGGTCTACAACTTCGAGAGCGGAGTCCCCAACTTTTATTGGAGTGGGTACTACATGGGCGTTCGACGTGACTTTTGTCTTCTCCATGTTCATCTTCAGACCCACTTGTTGGGAAACTCTATTGAGGTCATCGAGCATTGTGCCGAGGTCCTCCAAGGTCTCAGCCATGACCACGATATCGTCGGCAAACCGAAGGTGAGAAATGTACTCGCCATTGATATTGATGCCATGTCCTTTCCAGTTCAGAAGCTTAAAGACATCCTCCATTGCAGCGGTGAACAGTTTTGGAGAAATAACGTCTCCCTGTCTCACACCCCGCTGCAGTTGGATTGGTCTGGAGTTCTGATCCTGGAGCCGGACAGACATGGTGGCATTATCGTACAAACACTTCAGCACCTCGATATACCGGTAGTCAATTTGGCACCTCTGAAGAGACTGCAGCACTGCCCAAGTCTCGATCGAATCGAAGGCTTTCTCATAGTCCACGAACGCTAAGCATAGTGGCTGGTTATACTCTTCGGTCTTCTGTATAACCTGCCGCAGCGTGTGGATGTGGTCTATGGTACTAAAGCCCTTTCGGAAACCGGCTTGTTCGGGAGGCTGGAAGTCGTCGAACCTGCGCGCGAGACGATTCGTGATGACTCTCGAAAACAATTTGTAGATATGGCTCAGAAGCGAAAATTAGAATAGTTAATGTCAAAATTTTGTTATGAAATAATCCAAAAATGGACGAATTTGTGAAAGAAGCTGTTTTAATTGTTTTAATTTTATTTTTTCAACGCTAAGTAGGTACAGTCAGGGTTCTATCAGATAATGTGAGCGAGCGAGAAATCCAACCAATATCTGACGGTGACTTTACCTACTTATTAAATGTTATCATTGTTTCCTATTAAAAGGGTAGTGGTTTGTATGGGAGCCTATTCCACGACTTTTTTCTTTCCTCACAGTCTCTATATCGTCGATTGTAGGAATATTTATATTACAAGTATAAATAAATATCCAGGGTGTAATTTAAGTTGTGTTTTATTAGTGTTATTCTGATTCGGTAATAATAATAATTAAAAGGTCAGAAAGTCATAGATGAATATCGAAAATCATATTTTATTTTTATTTCTGCCGTGAGCATTTCTCAAAATGTTTGCACATAGCCCCGTCAGCAAATTTTAACTGATCCTATTTTGTTACCAACATTTATTAAAATAAGTTGACTTTTGTATTCTCATATTTAGGATGATTGTAGACAATAGAGAACCTTAATGATTAAAAAATGCTAACTAAAGTCTAATTTCTCAAATGATTCTTGATATCAAAATAAGAACCAATGAAAGATTCTTAAGTTTTTTTTTAAATTGTTATGCAAAACTTTTGACAAATGTTAATTTCTACGTTGTGATTATAAAGCAATTAGGCTCAATTCTGGTGGGTTATATTTTATTATTATTAAGGCACCATTTCATTCAAATATGTGTTTTGTGTACAGTATCGAAAAAATGTCTTAAAAATGGTTTATGTTTCCCTATGAATATTACATTACCATATTCTAGCGGCGGCGTTTTGACGCCGCTTCGGGTCTCTAGTTAATATATAAATAGTATAAAAGAAAATTTATATTAATGCTTTGTAGCTGGGAAAACTTGCCTAATATATTTCTTTGCTTACTTGAGTTTTTTGATCGTCGAATCTTTTCAAAATTAACTATTTTTAAATAAACAAATAAGATGCTTATGTAAAACGACTGGGAAAACTAACCTTATTTCCCTGTCATTCTAGACATGGTAGGCTCCATGAATAATGCATGACATGCATTTAAATCTCAAAGGAATCTTTACAGGCCATTTCTCCGGAACTATGCTTCAGCCAAAATTATATCCCGGATGAGGGGACAAAAGGGAGGAATGTGGATGTCCCTTTTATTATTTATGTAATATTTCGCATTTTTTTTACTTTTTAAATCAGAAGGGTGGGTCCCCTCGATAAAGGGTGGGTTGGAATAGTCCTTTGTAGATAAACATATCAATTTGTTAGTGTTTTGTTAACGTAAATATGTGCTACAATTGGTGCATCCGAGCTCAGTTCTTGATTGCTTCTCAGTGGTGACGCTACAAGTTGAACATTAAGACCGATATGTCCAGTATAAAGTACTTTTAATAATTGTGAGTGAGTGACTGTGTTTTTTTTTTGCACATCAGAATAAACAAAATATTTTGTAAATTACGTGGTAATTAAAAAATAGTTTTAGCGTGAAGTATCAAAACCCAAGTTACTAAATCGTTTCAAAGCTGGTTTTCATATTTTAACACATCATATCTTATTCTGTAATGATTACCAAAAAAAGTTTGTCATTAAGATGGATTGCAAAGAATTGACTTTCTTCTTTAAATCTTTCATAGCTAAATAATTTATTGAGAATTATTGCATACAAGCGTAATACTTTGCCATAAAACTTAGGTAAACCTATCTTCGCAATTACGAAAGCACTGTACGGTAGCTTCACCCATTTACGCGCCATGAGAATAAAATAGTGTAACAGATTTAACAGCCGGCATTGTTTATGTGCCTCTTCCTCCCCGGCCATACCCGACCACTTCCGCAAGAAAAACCTAGCACGGGCGTTCCACGACCCGTTATCGCCATGCGACTTTACACGTGAATCGATTGGAAACCAAGCGAATAAAATCGATTTTCCCCCAAATTGAATAGTCGTAAAATGTTGGTAGCAAGTTTTAATGCTGGAATTGTTTACACGGCGGCGTCGCGAGTGTAAACGCTTGTCGATAATTGATGATTTGATTTACAACATCACTAAACAACCGGTGTTTGGGCGAGCGATGTGCTGAGTTGCGCGAGCGCCTTTAATGAACATAGATTGCGGCTACCTGTTTTTTTATTGCACTAAATTTTTTATGAACAATAACGTCATGTATTGTTTTTAAAGATACCTATTTAAATCAAAGCGAAAAAAACCTAGATAAAATAAGTGCATGTCCAATTCGGTGCCGGATTGCCAAATTATGCTTCTCATAAGTGTTAAATATTGACGTCTATAACAACCAAGTTGGTTTTTGTTTCGGCATCAGTAGCGCATTTTCATTTTAAAGGTGTATGATAAAAAAAAGGTTAAAACGTCATTTTAAATTTAAAATTGTATATATAAACTAGCGACCCGCCCCGGCTCCGCACGGAAAAATGGTTATTGTGGGTTATCTTTAAGCATATTATGCATGTATTATACATATAAACCTTCCTCTTGAATCACTCTATCTATTAAAAAAAACCGCATCAAAATCCGTTGCGTAGTTTTAAAGATTTAAGCGTACAAAGGGAGGGACATAGGGACATAGGGACATAGGGACAGAAAAAGCGACTTTGTTTTATACTATGTAGTGATTAGGCAAAGTTTAAAATACCTATGTCATTTATATTGTTTTATTATTTATTTTTTGTCATTGAGTGTGTAGGTATTGCTTACAGGCAAACCGTTTGTTCACTGTGGTGAAACTTCCCTGTGTGAGTTGATTGTAACCCAAACTCTTGCAAATTCAGTAAATGTGAACAATACACCACCCACGACCCTTAAACAGCGGCTAACAATCGAATATTAACAAATATCCGCTCACGAGCCATTAAAAAACCGTAATCAGCCGATTTAAAGTTCAACGGCCATATTACGCTCTCGTAAACTGAGCCAGTTACCTATAAATTTTATTCGATAAACAAAGAAACAATCGGCCAGTAGTAATGTCATACTTTTGCGGTAGGTTATGGAGTATTGTGGGTCCTTCCGCGTGGGTTTATGCATTTTTTATGATGTCGCTTTAAGGGCAAATTAACGCGTTATTCGCCAGCAACGTCAACGAATGTAGTGACTAGAGTGAAGTGAATCTAACGCGGGTTAGAGCACCTAATAAACTTTATCGCTTGTTCTTTCAAGTATTATATTTGACAGTGTTGATGCATTAAATTGCGATTAATAGATGATTAGCTATTGAGGCGTGCGTTTATGGCGGTCGTGTAATAAATTCAGTTTAGTGCGTATCAATCAATCATGCGCAACGGATCTTCGGCCCGGTCGACGTTGGTCCCACTGCCCTCTGGTGCTGATTTAAAAAACTGAACTTTACTTTAAAAATATTTTTTTAATTTTCTTCCTTTGAGGCTGGGTAGAAAATAATAGGTAGGTATCTTGTATTTTAAGTTCGTGTTCAACACGCATAATTTTGATCTCCCTCAAGAATCCGTTTTACAATACAAGCCAATAATGATAAGTATGTACCTACAGAATAGTCAAATATTGTTAGCTATGTACTACGCAACAAATACCGAATACTTAGTACTTTTCTACCTTAAATAAATATGGCTTTGCACAATGCAGCCTACTGAATTAAACAATGAAGGGCATTTGATTGTAGGTACCTATTGAATTCATGTCCTTTATTTATTTTCTCAGTAGCATTCCGCCCCGTTCATAGTTTTTCCCGTGGGAATGAGGTATTTCCTACAGGAAAAAGCAGCCTATATACTTTTCTAAGGTCTATTATATCACTTAACCAAGTTATATTAAAATCGGTATTGTGGTTTTGGCTTGAAAACTTAACAAACCGACAGATAGACAGTTATTCGCATTTATAAATAGTAAGGATTCATTTTGTCTGTAGGTTCATATACATTTAAATATTTATTGCTATTACCTTTTTCAGATTCAACTCTATAATAAGTTGAATTTTTTACACTTTTAAAAATATTCTAAGTATAAATTATTATTAAGTGGTGATGGTGAGTAAATAAAACTAAAGTTCAAGATATTGTTAGGCGATTTGTCGTAATCGGCTGTTTTAAAGTAGCCATAAATTCACCGCCATTAATATTTGCTTAACTTACCATAAACCGGAATGGAGACGATGTCTGGAGAGCCCACGAGCCAGCCAGTAAAAAGTGCACTTAGTAAAGATTATCTTTGAGATATTCGGTTGTAAATAATCCCGTAAGTGCGCGCGTAGGTACCGCGTTTATTTACGAGTAGATGCAAGAGCATCGGCAAGAGCCCAGTGACGTGCCGTTCTCGGGAATATTTCCACACTAGGATGCTACTTTCCGTTTGATGCTTGCTAGGACGAATCAGTGGGATCGGTAGTATCGGTCGATAGATATCTAACCCAAAAACACCAACTCGGTTGACCACGTCTAACCTGGGTGGCAAGTATTATTGGGAATGTTCCCGGGAACGGAATATTCCTGGGAATTATGGGAATATTCCCAGATTCGGCACATCACTACTCTTGCCTTAAGTAAAGTTACAGGCCTGGGCGGACAGCTAGGCAATTGCGATGCGTCTCTAAAAGCAAGTTCATAATCATAACTTACAGATAGCTTTAAGATACTGTTAATATATCTTCGTTTACGTCAAATAATTTACATAGATACATGCAGTGCAGAATACATACAACTTTATCTACCCTACTGACTTTGTCCTAAACCGTCTATAATGTTACTGCCTTAGAAATTAAAGCTACGTAGGTACTTCATTCAGTGTATTTATTTACTCAACCTGTTTTTTTTCCAAATTAAAATATTGTTTCGAAATGAAAAAAATTACAACGTTTACGTCTTTTTGCGTCACACACAAGTGTAGGACGTTTAAAAATATCTAGGTATTTACAACATATTATGTAGAAACTTAAAAATTCCGAAGTGTCCTTCAAAACGACTGTGACCAATCACATTAAAATCCTAAAAACATATTGTTTTGTTTGTTTCAGGTAAAACCGTCAAGATGGTATGAATAAGAAGAATCCGCAAAAATACCCTGAAAAATCAAGCCAAATTATAGGTAAGGACTTTTAAATTCAAAGCTAATTAAAAAAAAATCTTTGTGATGGAGATCATCGGCCATCGTGGAACACAAAAATATTTCTACTTGCCAGTCCAGTTCTGCCGATACGGCGCGCCCCACCATACTTCTTAATTTTTCATGCTCCATTGCTTTCAAAGACCAAACGCATGGTCGCATGCTGAGATCAGCCGGTAGCCCAACCAGTCGGATCACGCATTAGTGTGAAAGAGATAGCATTTGACATTTTCTTCAAAGCATCCAAGTAGGCGAGAAAGAGAAAGGAAATAAACTAACATGGCGGCGCAAGGACAGCACGGGAACAACTCGAATTCTTTGCACACACATGTAAATGTCTATGTGTGAGATTTAATAATATTTGGAGATTGGGTGGGTCTTAGGTTCAGGTATTTTAAACATTTTATTCATAATATATTTTTTTAAAGAATTTAATGATGTGTTTTACTATGCGATATTTTTAACGTTTATTGTGGTTTTTGTGTAAAGGTTTAGTTTTCATTAAAAAAACCAACATAAAATTTTATTTACCAGTTATTTATTCACGTATATTATTTGTTTTGAACAACAAAGATTCCATACAAGTAAATTTGCGCATTTATATGGAAAATAATTTATTGTGATATGTAACATGTTATTATGTTAATCATATACGTCAAGCAATTTCATGCTGCATAAAAAATCTGTTCAATTATGTACTTATAATTTATTATCAGAAATAACCATTTCCTTCAAGGGGCTTGAATCAACGATCTAAATACCTTCTTTTTAAAAGTATTTTATTTACCTACATAGTTATTTGAAATTGGTTAGAATGTAAAATGTTTAAGATACCTGAAACAAGACTCGCTCTGATATCAAAAAGCTTCCTTGAATTTGGGAGAGATGGCGTTATTTACCAAATTGTTCCTTCAGCTTGAAAATGTAGAGTTCATTCATAATAATAACATATCTAACGATATAATCAACGTTAACATCGAAATTAAATTTGTTCATAAACAGCTCATTGTAATTGTTACTAGTGATATTTTCATATTATATATTTTGAACATGCGTACCATAAAAATATAGAGATTTCTAAAAGACTCTACCTACACGACTTTTTGATAGCCTTATCAGAAATAACAACAATAATTTGTAAAACTTTACACATAATATTTCAATTCAGTATCAGCTTCATTATACTGTAATTTTAAGTATATATTATAAATTTTGTAAGCTTGGTAGAATTTGATAGGTACCAAGTACTACGAAAGCATGTTGAATTTTACCTAAGTATATCACACTCTTATGGATCCTTTACCCAAGCTATTAAGAAAACTTTTGTTATGTACTTTTTATTTATTTCATTAAAGTTATTATTGTAACAAATGGTAGCAAATTTTGAGAAAGGTGAGGGGAGGGTTTGACTGCCGAGCTTTCATTTGAGCTTACTGCACAACCCAACCTTTAAGAGTTCACTGCTAACTGAACAGATGGCGCTTTAACTATTATTATTTAATCTTTATATTATGTTGATATGGTATCATTATGATGAGATTACGATGTATAAAATATATAAAGACTTTTCGTATTCAATTATTAACAATAATAAAGATCGTGTCTTATTGTACTGACTGAAAGACTGCTCCCATAAGCCTAAGTTTTTTTTTAACTTTTGCTTTGAATTAAACACTTTATAAAATCAAGCTAAGTTTTTGTGAACAATAGATTTATTGAGTTTTAATTAATGTATCTATAAATTTGTGTTTTTATTGCATAGATCCTTACATGTACATGTTTGTGTAAGAATAATATACATATCTTTCTATCTACCTACTACCATCTTACTTGCAGAGCTTTCACAAAGCTCCAAGACCGTCAAGTAGAAATTTTAACAAAAACTGTTACTTTGTCATGTTGATTTTCTTTTAAACAACAAAAGCCCACGAGACTAAAGTTGCGCAGATGCTTCCTCGAAAGACAAATTGACCCAATTTTCTATAAAAATTCAAATTAGTTTTTTTTCGCTTGCAAAGAGAAAGCGGTGTGTGCATGGCCAGTTTAACTCCAGATTTTAAACTAGAAAGTAGTGTTTTGTTGCCGTCTATTATATCATACAGTACATTTTAATATGTTTATTAGTCAAGTGTATGTGCTTATTCATTTAGAGGTAGGTATGTGTGCGCGGGAGTGTGAGGGCAGGTGGCATGTTAACGTGTTTTCCGAGTTACTGAAGCTCAAATGCCGATGGAAGGTAGGTACTTTAATATTTTACCATGAACATAATATTGTCAGTATATTAAAAGAGGTTAATAAATATTAGATAGGTACTTGGCTCATTTGCATGTTATGTAGGTACCTACTAAGTATATTGTTTAAGGTTTAAATAGAAATCAATAATTTTCTCAGAAGAAACAGCTTAACGTATTCGGATTAAATTGGATAATGTTGACAGATAACTATTCCCGCGGGAGAAATTTTACCGTAATTGTATTTAATGAGTATATTATTATTTTAAACATAGGATATGTTAATAAATAACAATTTTCTGTAAATTTATTTCTCATTTAACAAATTAAAAACAACGGACGTTTAAAAGAGAGTTACATAAGGCACAGCTTAAATTCTAAATAAACTTTAAAGTTCTAAGTTAGGGAAAAGTGTGTCTTCTAAAAGTAAGTAATATAGGTAGTAGTACCATGGTAGTCCTTACTAAAACCTGGTCAATTCTAACCTACTTATTTACTAAAAAGTATACTAAGAAACATTTAATTTGTACACAACTTTGTATATTTAATCTGGATATTAAATATGCATACCCATGACGCGACAATATTTTAAGCTTTTGCATCAGTCTGATTAAGATATGGAAGTTTTATGTTAATTCTTTGAAAGGTTTATCTTTTTATGTCAAGTAGATAAAGTAGGTACAGTATTTAAAACTTAATTAAATTGTTAAAAGCGGGGACCGGTCGGAATGCTCCTCACTGTGTGGTCCGAGCTCGGCTCGTTTATTTAGCGGCTGCACATGATTCGACGCCGGACCAAATGACCCCTGTAGAAGGGCAACTTTATCGCGGATAAACTCTTACAAATTATAGCAATCAGGTACTGGCCGCTAAGGTGTTCTTTTTTTTTTGTAGGTATTTTAAAAGTAGTAAAGTTTGATTTTCGAATACTGCTCGGGTTGAACCTGTATATATTATACCTACGTTTCGAGTTCTTCATTTAAATTAAGATCAAAATTAAATCAGTTATAAATTAAATATTTTCGCATAATCAATTTGAAGTAGGTACTGGTTGGATGACAATTATAAAAAGGACTGTATTTTGAATTAAATTCAAATATGAAATAAAGTCAGGTAAAAGAAATTGTCATGAGTGTGTGATTCTTATATTTACTTTTCTTTGACCGTCCGTTAATAATAAAAAATATTAGATTTAAAGCGAAATTGTCATACGTTTTTTCTTAAATACATTTTATTTAATATATGGATAACACTCGCAAGTAACTTTTTTTTATTGAACTCTTCTGTAGGAAATACTTCACCCGTCGGCACATGTATTCTACCGGTGACGAGGCTATAAAGTCGTTAGGCAGTGCTCAATCACCGGTTCATTTATTCACTCACTATTTAAGACTTGCAACTCACTTGTCATAGTCATACATACATGCACATAGTCAGGCACTACTTAACTTGGCCTCATTTTATTTTTTCGTTCATTATAAAAGCTATAAAAGATATTTTGCAACCAAAAAATTCGGTACATTTTGTAAATTTTGAAACACACAAAAAATTGTTTGTCGTCTCCAAACGATCGACGAAATAAACTAAAACTGTTAATTCGCCATAGTTTGATGGTTTAAATATAATTATGTATTATAATTCCAACTAGTACTAAACACATAAATATCTGTATACGAACGCAACGGTACCGAACGAAACAGCAATCGGCAAAATGGTATTGACACTCACGTTTTATATCTTCCGAAAGTAGAATGGATTGTTTTGTTCAAATAAATTAGCGCGCAATAAAACACAAACAAAACCCCAAAGAAGTCATATGGGTTCGTCCCCGAGCTTACCGTTCCCCGAGCTTACCGTCCCGGAGCTTACCGATTTTGATAAAATTGATTACATTTTATTTTGTTTTTTTTTCTACTATTTCCAACTTGTACAATAGAGATCAAAAGTGTTTTAAAGTAGGTATGAAATGTGTTTGTTTGGTTACTGCAGGCTGAATTTTGTGAACTTAATGATGAAAGTTATAGGACTAAAAATGTATGTGTAACTATTAAATTAAATATAGCAAAACCATATTTTTAAGATAATAATTGCCATCATTATTAATAAAAAAAACAAATCTTTGTGATGATTAAAACCTGTGATAATACACCAGCAGATTAATAAACGTGATTATTTAACCGCGATCTAGAACTTATTATTTATTCCTATAAAGTATAAAATTCGACTTTGCACTTTTGCTGCTAATAGTACTTTAAAGCAAGATTGTAATTTTAATCGACTTTTTATAATAATTACAAATCGGTAAGCTCCGGGACGGTAAGCTCGGGGAACGGTAAGCTCGGGGACGAACCCAGTCATAGTCATATACGGAGAGGCTTTACGCAAAACCCATTTCAGCATAAATGTTTGAAAACACAATCAATTTAATAAGTGTATTCCGTCCAGATTTTTACGACGTTTCCTTACAAGAGGGGTGGTAAGTGAAAACATGTTCAGGAGCGGAATATCCGCGTAATAACAATAACTCATACAGTTTCGCACACCCCCCGCTAGATGGCGCGCGGTGGACACAAGTAATCCATTTATTCTCGCTGTGAGCTTTATGTAGCGGAGCTTTAAGCGCACTCCTATATTGTTTTATGTTATTATTTATAAATATCGGTGCGTGTCACGAGATACGGGGCGGGGATTACAGAGAAAGTTCCCTTTCCTGTTATTAAGATGTGACTTAGAAAACTTACTCTATTTATGTTAAAGGGGAAAGTACTTGTCACGAATGAAACTAACATTTTGTGGTCATCAATATATCATATATTGAAAATCTTTTTAATACAAATTTAAATAAACTTTAAACCGTTTCGTTCTTATTCAGAACTGAATTGATAGTTAACGCTGTAAGTACCTCTTGTCAAGTCAACACAAGTTTAACTATATAGGTACTAATACTATAAATACTATCTTCAGTCTGAAGTAACCTTAAAGCCAGACAGAGTCGCTTAGCATTAAACCCGCTGCGCTGGCGTCAGCATTCCATTTGGAGCGAGAATAAGAAACATTCGCCAGTCGCAGACATCCTAAGAATGTGACTCGAGCAATCTACCCCAGGGGCCGCGGGGGAGGAATCTGGGAACTTTGCCCCGAGAATTTTGCGGATGAACGTTTTAATTGGATCGCGCGAGGATATTTTGTAATTGCGCCTCTCGGTGACAAGAATTTCTAAGTACCCGACCTGACATCGTGGATGATTTCTCAAATTTCTGACTAGTAGATTTGAATTTTTTGTGGTTAGGCAGAATTTGTTACCAGTTATAATTACATATTAAATTTCAGGCTCTTTTTTATATGTTACAATAAACTCTCTAAAATGATAAATGAAATGAAATGAAATTATTTGTTTACAAAAATTATAATTCTTGATGCACTAGTCCCTACAAAATCTTTCTGAATTGTGTAATTATCTCTAAAATGTTTTGAGATAAATAAATATAAAAGTTGCTGAATTAGTTAAAAGATACGTCTTATAATTTTATTAAAGAGTGGAGCGTGGTGGAGCTTTCGAGTTATCGGTCGATCTGTCGCAAGCTTGCATCTGGGTGGCATTAAATTCTTATCCAAAACTTAATTTAAAAAGTTTTAATAACTTTCTAAATTTGACAAGGTAAATCCCTCGTCGTTACTTCTCTCACCTTTACCCAGAAGTTTCTTATTTACAAAAGTTTCTCTATTGTAGGTATATAGTTAGAACGCGAGTTGTACAGGGTGTTGTGCTCTGATAAAAAATATTTTGCAAGTAGGAACATGTGCTTTTTTAAAGCATGCAGCGTTACAAACTTGTTAAGTTATGCACAATTTTGCTGACCGTGAAGTAAAATATACCATTTAGTGAAAAAAAAAGTTATTTAAGTTATACATAGTAATGAAACGACAAAGTTTCAACGATGGATACCATTGATATAGATAGTTGCATAAAGCACACAATATATTTTTAACTTCAAATAGAAACCTTCCTTTACGTAGAGGATCGTTTAACCCCCGACTCTCAAAGCTATTCTTCCAAATGGGAAGCGAAGTTGGGTGCCGAATCAAAGAGTTCGCCGATAGCATCGGGTAACAAAGGAAGTTTTTATTGAACAAGTTCCTTTTCAGATTCGACCCGTGTCTGCTTTTCCAATTTCAGAAAACGCTAGCAGTAAAACTGCAAAAGTTGGCAGCTTTCTACTTCTGTTTGAAAATTAAATGGATATAGTTAAGATGGATCCACTTTCATGTACCCTACATGATCCATGTACATAACAAAATAATGTCGTTAAACATATCAGTTTTATAAATAATTTATTTTCTTTATTTAATATAAGATAGTTTAGCTAAAATTGCAATGAAGTCTTACTACCTAATGTTTAATTTACACCTTAATAACTCCGACACCAGGGTTTGTGACGTAGGTTAACCTCGAACGAAACCCACACAACAAGCAAGCGTTTACATCTATATTCTTATAATATACTATAGGTACAAATATGTGGCGAGGGTCAAGTTTAGAATAATGCTAGCAGGTAGAGTTCTATAATATACGACTATAATATAAATTCGATAATTTAATGAGTACTATATATTTTGAGAAATCACAATCATTTTTAATATTGTTAGAAATGCCACAACATTAACTAAGAATTATGTTTATCAACTTCGTAATTGTATTGTAACTTGGTATGTTCTGTTAAATAACAAACAACATAAATAATATTAATCTTAATATAAGTATGGAAAAGGTCGATAACAACCAATATTGTTCGTTTGCTACAATATTCAGTACCTACATTAAATAATTAATTATTACCTATCTACTTTCACGGTGAACTTGAAACTTACAACTTTATACTTTAATTATCTTACCACCTAATTGAAAAATAAGCTCCTTAAAGAGATACTTATAAACTTATCATTCTTGCTACAGGAATTACCAAAGTAATAAACTCGTCGGAACATAATTTTATACGTATCGAATCGCTACAATATAGTCCAGAGCGTCTCAATA
Organism: Teleiodes luculella; assembly: GCA_948473455.1. Lineage (NCBI taxonomy): Eukaryota > Metazoa > Arthropoda > Insecta > Lepidoptera > Gelechiidae > Teleiodes > Teleiodes luculella. The sequence continues at coordinate 6,104,895 of OX419592.1, read as the reverse complement.
CGGCAGCCCAAGTTTATGTTTGAATTTAAATTGGTACATTTTATAATAATGTCTTTGAAACGAAGCCGCCCTAGCCCTCGGGCCCTCTTTTTTTCTTTTTATAATGTAATTTTCTTAAATCACCTACCGTCTCTGCCCTCCTGGTACCTAGTTATTATCGCCACGAAATTATGCTTCCTTCCACTGGAACAAAGAATAGCTTTTATCTCTGTCCTTACCTCTGGGAATTTATTCTTTTACATGGAAACCATCTTCTTCATAATTATACACATTATTGTCGTTTTCAATCACATAGGGCCTTATTTAAAAAAACAAATTACAAATATTTTTTTGAGACCATGTATGTACATATTATTGTATTGACAAGAGACATTTTATTCGATAAACAATAACTTATTACTTACGTCAATAAATCAATTATTATTGTAATTAAATTCAACCTAAAAAATCCCATATGTAGGTAAAGGCCTTGCCAATCTTCCACTGCTTATGGTCTTGAGTATTTTTTTACGAATCTTGTCAATATTCATATAAGTATAAATTCCAAGAAATTTTAGTGCTTTACCTAGACCTGCGATGAGTTTCCCGTCTTGAGGTGTCCACTGCCGTGCTCTATTCCATCTATCTGTAAGCATACGACCAAATAAAATAATAAGATAAATTTATCTATCTCCAATTATAAATCGAATAAACCTTTTCAGGTTCAAAGCTCTATTATATTAGTATGGGTATTCACTTGAAAATAGTGAGTAAAACTTGAATTTTTCTAGCGACCAAAAGTATCTTTGAAGCCACGTCATAAATATAGTATTTCATTACCATCATTTTCATGTAATTAGGAATATTTATATTCAAATTGGCTACCGTGGCGCGTAGGCGCAGTTGAATAAGTAAATCAACACAGCTAGCGTCGCTGGCGAGACGATTAAGATCCGGCAAAAGCGCTTTACAAGAGTTGATTAAGCGCTGAATTTGTATGTTTCAGTTATGCTGCTAAAAGTAATAATTTCAACCTAAAAAATATTCTATCTAATTGCTTCACTACATAGTATAAAACAAAGTCGCTTTCTCTGTCCTTATATCCCTATGTATTATGTATGCTTAAATCTTTAAAACTACGCAATTGATATTGATGCGGTTTTTTTAAATAGATAGAGTGATTTAAGAGGAAGGTTTATATGTATAATACATGTATAATATACTTAGGGATAACCCACAATAACCATTTTCCTGTGCGAAGCCGGGGCGGGTCGCTATAATAGTTAAATATAAATAGACAGAAATCAAACGATCTAAGGTATTTAAATATTGCTATGTACTTACTATGTTAAGTATTTTATATTGAGACAAGTTTAGTGTAGTTTGTTTTAAATCCATTTTTATATTATATAGATATGTTCCTTAATTTAGTTATTTCTATAAAGCAATAAGACAACTTTTTAAGATTTTTCCGTTTTTATGTACTGTATATTTTTTTATATACTTATCAAGCGTATTTTATACTATGGTACTGTTCTCATGGAGATTTTAAGCGTATTGTATAGCTAGTGCATAGCGGTGCAGCAATCGCTGGATTCCATCCAACACACCCACCGGCCAAAGGGTCGTTCACCCCAACATCTGTTCCCATATTTCAGTCACACACTTTATCAGCGCACTTGAACGCAAATGTATGTCTTGTTATCGTGTAATTAGATAGTGTAAGTCGGCAATTAAGACACAATCTAAATTGAGCTATTTCAATTGTGCGACCATTTCAAACATGCACTTTCTGTTGTTATTAATTTAAACTTTAAACAATCTCATATTGTTTGTCATTGTTTTTTTTACACACAAGAATAAATCATTTTAATTTACATTATTTTTCTCAGTGTTTCGTTGATGGAGAGATATTTATAATGAACATGTTAGAACGTAATTTTCTTTGCATAAAAATGACAATTTCTTTGAACTGAAAATAACAAAATAATATACAACTTCAGCTTTTAGTGATAAGTCAAATCCAAAATTCACAATAAAAATACTACCATCGACTTTATTCCACTATAATAATTATATAGGGAATATTAACATCCGTACGGATTCCATACGGTAAGCCGCCATTGTGTGTTTTGCGCGGGAAGCGTTGCGATTGGCTAACACTCAAACATGGCGGCCGATATAGCCACGTATATCTAAAAAAAGATTTTATAATATTATTAGCTATGACTTTTGATCTGGTTCCAATATCATAATATCATTGATTTACTATGATACACCATCTAGATAAAATATAACGTGTGTGTTATGTTTTAGATAACTAGAGGCTCCAAGCTCTGGGAAGCTTGATTCGTCGTACTTTGCGACACAAGTACCTATAGGTCAATTAAAAATAAAAAGACTAGTGGCATTTTAATAATAGATTAAAGTAAAAGATACTCAATACCAATACCATTGCTCTTCTGGTATCATAATATATACAATAGCCTTGATTATGTAGCGTATTTTCATCCAAAGCGGAACTTGGAAGATTTACGAGCACTTAAGGCTGCTTTTCCACCAGAGCTGTGCGAGGTTGCTAAGCGGTGTAAGAGGAAAAAATCCACCAATAGAATCACTTCATTTTCCTAGCTTCGCTCAGCTCAGCTCTGGTGGAAAAGGGTTTAGCGAAGCGAGGTCTCTACATACAAAACAACCGAGAAATGTGTGCGAAGGATGTGTTGCGAGGAATGTGTTGCGAGGAATGTGTTGCGAGGAATGTGTTGCGAGGAATGTGTGCGAAGGATGTGTTGCGAGGTCGACGATACCGTGCCAGCCAGTCAATAGACGGCTGATGTTGAAAGTAGACATGCGGAAAATAGATAATATTAAGGAGCAATATTTTTTATTTATTTTTTATTTATTTATTATTTACTTTTTAATTAATAATTTAAATATTTTTTTTATTTATTTTAGATTTTTTTTTTCTATTTATTTTTTATTTATATTTTGACTTCGACTTTGACGATGACGACTCTGAGATGAAAATTGGAAAAATAAAGCCGCCATTTTGAACTTTTTTGTTTCTTAACGGATTGCTTTCAAAACTGATATTTAGGGTCCCCAGTGGTGTCCAATAACGAATCTAAGGTTAAAATTAGAAAAATTGGCCGCCATTTTGAACTTTTTTGTTTCTTAACGGTTTGCTTTCAAAATCGATATCTAGGGTCCCCATTGGTGGCCAATGACGAATCTGAGGTCAAAATAGAGAATGTTCACTAATTTTGAATGTTAGCTTTATAAATTCTCCGTTCAAAATAAAAAATACTAGTGAAAGAATTATTTCGATACGTCA
>OX419592.1:6076220-6101382 GCA_948473455.1 Teleiodes luculella | reverse complement strand
TAGACGCTCAGCGATTCAGCGCGTTCAGGCTCCGTAACCATAACTGACAATCTTCTGTCTCGTAATTTCAGAGTATTAAGTTAAAACTTTTGTGCTGAATTTATATATGTCAATATAGAGATTAACTAATACCGTAAGGTCGTATAATAAAAGTTATTTGCATAGTTTCAGCTCTGCGGTAGCTGGTCGCCTCGTAGTTTTACTGTTTCAGTTTGACGCTGAACAGATCCCTGCGTGTTGGGTTGTCGCATGGAATTTTATTCCTTGTGTTATGGAGAGGACGGTTCTGTTTGAGTTTGTTGCTTGGGGTTCGTTTGGGAGGTTTTAGTGACGTCATTTGGATGGGAGTGAGTTGTTTAGTTCAGCCAAGATAACGTTTCCGGGCGAGTTGGGAGCTGCGGCTGCGGTGATCGTTCGGTTGCGACTTCAAACTCACTCATGTGTGTCTTGTTTACGTCAAATCACGTCGGAAATACATTGGCTTAGTCCTCTTTTGGTAAACCATTGTTTTTTACTCAATTAACTGCTGATAAATTTTACAACACGATAAGAGGAATGTGCAGTAATGTAAATTTTACTCTTTGTCATTTTCTAAGTAATAAACGATATCCAAGTATAAGTTTTTTACTTACTTTATATTATATATGTGATCATTTGAAAGTGATAATTTATTATGGCTACCTATGGCAAGTAGAAATTTAATTCTGATAGTACAAATTACTTAAACAGTCGTTTTAACTAAAGCAATTAAAATTATAATTGTGTTTTTTAAAAAAAAATTTGCTGTAGTAGAAAATAAAAATCTTTATTTTATTGTGAAATTTTTTACGTCACCAAAAAATACAACTAATTAGTAAACATGTACATACTAGGAGTGGCTGTATATAACCATGTAACACAAAGTTTTAGGACATAAGTACGCGTATATATAAGATATCCATCCAATAAAGGCATGAGACACGAGCAAAACTTAAAACGTAAACGTAAACAAATATTCTCAGTAAAATTAAACTCGGACACATTCGCGTTATTGAACGCGCAACCCATATTAAGCTAGACCTTTATTAAGAGGAGTGAGCGGGCTTAGTCCGCGGTCTGTAGAGTTACGCCCTTTCGAGGGTAATTTAATAAATACCCGACCGAAACAATTGAGGAAACTCGACGGGCAAGGGAAAATTACCTAAACCGGGAATATTCCCGAGCTTTAACGTGACTGTGATATGAAATGGAGCGCTAGGGAATAAACTACAAATAATTTCGTGGTCTTTGTTTTTTCATGACAGGGCCAGCTACATCTTTACACGTCATCAAGAACATTTATTTCACTGCCAAATAAATTATACTTTATTTATTTACTTTTTTTTTATTAAACTGAATTTAACAGTCTTTAAAACTAAGATAGAATTACACTACCCAAAATCCTATTTAGGTATAGGCTTAACTGTGTTATAATATTTCAAAAAAGGGAGGGTTTAAAATGGAACAATTGATTTTTAATTGAGTTTTAAAATTAAATAAATTTAAAGAAACAATACAATTCACAACAAAAATAGTTTACAAAAAGGCGGCTAAAATTAATTACCCAAATGACTATAAGTGGTATAAATATGACAGTTAATTTTTTGGTCGATTTGGGAACGGACCCTGCTCTACTAAAAGAATCCTTGCTGCAATTCCCACCGTCAGCAGTTCTTCGGGACTGTTTTTACGGATCCCAGATAAGAACCCAAATTGAGTCCAATTTAGTACCTCTAAATGCCCTCGAAAGACCAGTCCTGCAATGTTAAGCGAAAAATCTGCAAAACATGTAAAATGTAAAGTTTATTAGTATTTAAGGCGCATAAACAGGATTATAATAAAATCTTCAAATGCAGACCTTAATCTTTTTTGCATAAAATTGACACCTGTTTGAAATTATTTCAACTTCAATACAATTTTATTACGTTTTTAAAAGTTTAAGCAATTCACCTTTCAAGCCCTTATTTGACAAAGTCCAGTTTCATAATGTTTTGAGATAACTTTTTTCATAGAACGAAATGGACCACAAAGGTCCAATTTCACGAAAGCAAGTCATTCATATTCATACTGCTTTCACCCTTTGTTCTCAGTTACGTAACTGTCTCTTGTTACCCTTTTTTCTTCGTTAATTTATCCTCAAGCTTTGCTGTCAGTCATTGCTTTGTTATTCGAAGCGTTTTTGCGATCACGAAGCTTTTGTAAGCAGGCAAACATGCCTTAAAGGGAATATTAAAATGCCTCTCAACATCAGTAAATGTAGAAATAAACTTATTTTTATACGGATCACAGAGTACGTGAACGAAATAAAATAATTCTGTAAATGTAAGTAAGATCGTAAGGTTTGTATTAAATCGAGTAGTGAACTACTCTACCGACCAAAGAATATTTAATTAAAGAAACGCCGACTTTGCCGACTAAATAAAGTGGTTGTTTGTGTAAAAAAGAAAGAATTTTGTGACGCGGCGAATTTCACGACAAAACTGAGAGGTTTAATGAAAAAAGGAGAAAAAAATATCCAACCTTATCTCGTCTTTAACGAGATGATAAAGGCCGGGCTGGCTCGGGTTTCTTTAGAAAATGGCTGATTTACATACAAATGTTAATAACTTGGTTGCAACGGGCCTCTTACTTGGAAACAGGTTTTAGCCGTAGGGTCTATTTAAGACGTGTCTTATAAAACAGACCTTATGAAACATATTTACTTGATATGACATGTATATTATACTTAAAACTATGTAGGTAGAATAAAAATAAATAATATATTTTTTTAAACGTTTTTTTGGAGGTTGAGTACTTGTCTGCTTAGAAAACAATAAAATAGATATAACTTTCCTTAGCTTATTAAAATACTCGGGGCGGCAGTAATTATTTTTCATAACTTAATTTTATCTTTAACAGAACAGTTTGTCTTTAATAAACAGCTGAAATTGTTTTCCATATTTCAGAAGTTATTTTCATCTATGAATATTAATGGACCTTATTTCAAGATTTTAGCATCAGCGAGCTTTTGGCATATTTACTTCAAAATTTACATTTCCTTGTATTATAATTACAAAAACGGTGTACTGTGAGAGGGGTTTTTGAACACCCTCTGTGAAGGGAGGCCATTCAAATGCATATTAGGCGGTACTCGAATTTTATTTTATTATTTTATGCTTTTCGTATTTTACGAAAACAACTGCCCAAGTAGGGAGAGTGCGAGGCGAGAGTGCAATAATATAGGTACTTTATATTTAATACCGTTGTAAAATAAGCTCATCAAGCGATATTTGTTCCAAAATGAAATGGATTTAATTTGGTAAGAGAGGAGGTTATAACCTAAAATATGGAAAGGATAACACTGTGTTATTGATACACAACTACTATATCGATGCTTATTTAACGAAATTTTCATCGATTCATGTGGACACTATTATTCTAAAATTTTTGGTGTACCTACCTATTTTATTTATAGCTATTGTGCCTTCAGGTTTAGAATTGCTAGCTTGCTTTTAGCTGGCCGAGGTCAAATTCTACATGAAATAAATCCGTTAACCTATATAGCGAACATTCAAAGGCAAATAACTTTGCCTGATCAATAATTTAAGTACTGTTACGTCCAGTTCTTATAAGTAAATGAAGTGTTAGATAAGTAAAATAATGTTTATAGGTCTTGTACATAGGTTACAAATATGTATCATAATACTTTAAGACTTATTTTTGTTTAAGTAAACTAATTAAATATGACTTTTCAAGTTGAGAGAATTATATAATTGGAGACCAACATTTTTATTATTATTCTTTTATTAGGAAACTAGCGACCCGCCCCGGCTCCGCACGGGAAAATGGTTATTGTGGGTTATCCTTAAGTATATTATGCATGTATTATACATATAAACCTTCCTCTTGAATCACTCTATCTATTAAAAAAAACCGCATCAAAATCCGTTGCGTAGTTTTAAAGATTTAAGCATACATAGGGATATAGGGATATAGGGACAGAGAAAGCGACTTTGTTTTATACTATGTAGTGATGTATTTATACTAATGACCGTTTTGACATCTAAACTGATACTATATTTCATTATATTGATATGATGAAGTCAGTTCAAAATCATCTTAAATTTGATGTAGATGAATATTAGACGCAATGTAACTTATGAAACCGTTATAGAAAAGCTGTTTCCTGCCTGTGTTGAATATTAGCTACACTTCAAAGTAAGATTTTGCTTCTTACTTTTTGTATAAAACAATTATTGGCATATTGCCAAGAACAACCATTCCATAATAATATGTAAAATTTGTAGTCATTGAAATTGTTATTATAGAAAGTGTATATATAACCCAGTATATTATACTTGATTGATAAATACATGTATATGCAACTTTGTAGTGGAATTGGTAACAATAAAAATATTACTACTCGTAGATAAACTAGACGTTTGATAAAAAATAAACAGATTAAAAAACTAATATAAAACGATATGAATAAAATTATAATATTAAATCACTCTCTTTTCTTAAAAATATTCAAAAATTGGAATACTCGTATTGTTCGAAAAACATCATTATGTAATATGTTTTTGTGGTAAGGATTGCTTTTTTTTTAAATATTATTAATTATACATAATATAGTATATCATTTTGTATAAATAGCAACTAAAATATTAACTTTGGTGAAGCTAAATTATTTTCAGACACTTTCTTTGTCAAATCCTACCATCAGTCAAGGCTCACAAACTTCATGAATTGCAATGTTCCAGAAAATATAAGGAGGCTATTTATATTCGAACGTCGTAAGGGCCCGTTCGGTTTTCTATCACGAAAATCTGAAGACGCGACGTAAAATATAGGTAACCCTCCCTGGTTATTGGAGTTATTTGTGGAATCCCAAATTGGATGTGGAATTGAGTTTGACGTAACCGGTATTAATAGACGGGAAGGTAGATGATCGTGGATAGGCAATTTTCTAAAATATTTATCTAAAATATGCGCTAAACTGACGATTCTATTCTAATGAACAGGTCATTTTTTCAGAGAACTTTAAAACTATACAGGTATTTATACACGTCCGTTTAGGCAAACTAATATTTTTGGATTTGGAAGATTAATAATTTAATCACGGAGAACGGTTGCATCCTGGCTGGAACCAGCGGCGAATGACAAGCGGGGGTGGCGTCGGTCGAATAATTCCTATCATGGCCCACTCAGTACCAACCCGCCGCCGCCGCCCCAAAACAAAAGGCCCACGCTAAGGGACGCGTTATTTTTATACGAAACGGCCCTTGAATAACAACACCCGTCCTTTTCCAAAATATCTTAATAAAAGCCGGAATTACACGATTACATTCTGATCATGCGCCATCTTGCTTCCTCTTTTGCTGACGCTTTGTTTTAGTCGGTTTTGATTTACGTTATGTTTTAACATGATTTATATTTATTTGAACGGACGTTAGGTTCCTTACCTGTTTCTCTAAAGCTTTCTTTGTAAAAGTACGCTGAATACGTTAACACGTAAATGGAAATTCACGGCAAAAATGTTGGGTTGGGAATTTGCATTAAATTTAAACAGGGGCAGCCGCGAAATAAATTTTCCTTTCTTACGGTCGTTTTTATATTTCCTTACATTTGTGCATTCACTTCAAACTTAATTAGACTTTATAGAGCGTTCCTTCTCAATTTCGTTTTACTCTCGAGTCTGACGCACTCTGAGACTTATTCATTGGAGCGAGGGCGAGGGAAGGGGGTTGAGGGGTGTGCGGGAGGAACCGGCTTGGCCCGAAATAGCAAATAAATGAGACGAAAATGTAAATGTTGCGCTTCAGAGATGAAAAGCGTGCCGCGCGCTCGTTCTTGTTAAGCTCATCGCAAATGTACCAGAATTAGGAGCGCGGCTAAAATAATTTTCAGCCCAGATGTAACGAACAACGAGATTTTCATAAACATATTCTGTATACATACCTACACAGGCATGCAATTTACATATTTATGAAGCTGGTAAAAATACGCTCTGTAAATTAGTCATGGCATGAGCCTTGGGGATTGGATTGCGTTTTATCAAAGACAGTGGCGTGTAGTTAATTGATGTCTTTTATTAACTCAATTTTATTTATCTTTGTGTCGGTGAGTTCTAGACAAGTGTAATCTTTCTTCAATATTTATCTATATCTTTCAATATCTTTTACAATGCTAGACTAAAAAATATATATTTATGGTCTAAAAAAACTGGCTAGGTATATAAGAAATTATAGGCATATGTATATACATATAATATAATTATATAGCATATGTAAATAATATATTTTATTTATTACATAATAGTTCAGTTCAGTATAATCATAGTTTTGTTCGTTTATATTAGTAGTATGAGCATTCAAATATAGAATTTCTTAGAGGACCGTTCAAATAAATGGTTCCATTATGCCCTTTCCTACTTCCAATACAAATACTTCGTGTAGTTTCGTATGCGATGCACGTATCACCGAAACAATAGTCGCATAACAAATGTGATAGCCCTACACTACCAACTGCGTCTACCAATGACTGAATTTTGGTACCTCCTCATCTTACGTATTATAAATAAAAAGAATTCTTCTTTTCAAAACTTAGAAGTCGCTTTCTTGTCAGTGCGCACCAGTCTACAAATGTTTTCATTTAAGTTTAGGAGTTACCACATCTCTAGCTATAGCGAACCGAACGAAACTGATTGATAGGCAGAAAGCTAAGATTTAGAGAGTATTTCAATATACCGAAAAGAAGAAGACCTTCCTTATTGTACCTACGAATTTTTTAAGGAGGAAGGAAATATTACAAAATGATTTTCCAATAATTTCTCTTTGCAACTGAACTTAAATGATACAAAATAACCAGCATAAAAGAATTCCAGTTGTGGACTGCTAAAGGTTAAAGTTATTGTATTGTTGCATAAATAAATAAACTAAAACTGTTAATTATGTTCAACGAAAGCATTTAATATTACGCAGCTGATTCAACCCTTCACCTGCCGCCATATCTTGTTTATAATTAATTGATACCCAAAAGCTATTCGTGAAAGAAAAAGATACAATTAGAAACAAGTAAAACTATAATTTCCGACTTTATAACCCATTTAATAGTTAAATTCGTTATTCATTTAACAAATTATTGTTTGGTTCTTTAAAATTATAAAATATTTTCTGTTTTGAATAAAAAATGAAAGTCTAGATGAATCATAATAATAAGGTGATCAATAAAAATGAGATTCTGTTGTTTTTTCTCCACATAAATTAAAAGTTAACTACCGTGAAATTAATGACGTAAAGATATCAGTATCTACTCGTACTTACATAACTACCTACATACCTAGGTAAGTATGTTGTAGTTGTGCCTTTTAAATCACAGGTATATTTATGTTTTGCCTTGAAACAAAAACAACTGCTAGGCAATAAGTTTAAGTAACACAAAACAGACATAAACATCTCTATTTGGGAGGCAAAATCTCCCTCTATATTACGTTTTGTCCAAATAAGTCCATTTAATATAAGTCCGCATAAGTCGCAAGACATATGCCGCGGGATTATATTGAATCATTGCGTCCCCCAAGTCGCCGCTTTATTTTTGTTTTTCTTTGCTGATGCTACCTACGTGATTTGAAATGTTAGGTCGATTTATGAGAAAGTGCTTTTATGTTCAGGTATTTTGTATAAATAAGGCTGAAACATAGTACGAGTATTATACCTATAGAATTCGGATTTAGATTTGTATTTTTTTTCATCAATTGAACTGCCATATATTTTTAATACCTAATAGTACGGGTTAGTACTATTATTTTCTTCTGTGCCTATAGTAACTGAAATAATTTTCGTTTATCCACTTATCTATAACCTCACCAAAACCTACTTCAGTGTAGATATAATAAGGCGAGTTATACACAACTCGCAATAAAGGAGTGCATAAATGAAGGGACAAAGAGATGCATTTATCTGTCCTGAATATGACATGAAGCACGCAGACGTGACTTAAACAAACCGCATTTACCTACTACGTGGGGAGGGCAAAGAAATATACGATAGGTAGCATTATTCCGGCAGAGACTATTTACATAAATAAGAAATACCGAGACAAAGAAAAGCGTACAGAACGCATTTTTTTATAGAACAATACCCATTAAAACTGGATTTCGAAGGCCGAGTACGAAAATCTAACGTATTAGATTGAATTGGCTTATTAGCTTAATGTATTAGTATAATTAAATCACTACGAGTGACGAAGCCAAAGGTCATGGCCTTGCTCTACACAGTTGTTGATAAGTAGAACTGGCCGATACGTATTTTGTGTAAAATTCCATGAAAATAGCACAGAAATAACTAAAATATTTGAAGTACTAAAATACATAGGTACCTAAAGAGGCTTAATAATAATAATTCTGACACCAGGTCTAATAGGGGTAAATCGAAATCTTTTCAACCTACCTACACGCAGAAAAAGGCTTAAACCTATTATTTATTCTGTGCTTAAACAAAAACGTTTGAAAAGGAATAAAATATACAAATTGACATAAATATATTATAAATTGCATTACATTATTATCGACCAGTTTCGTAATAAATACTGAAACCTTACAGTACCTATTTTTGGGAGGCAAAAATACTCAAATATATTTAAAAGATACGCTTGCGGCTTCACGTGCTTTCTTTCGATTTTTCCCGTCAGAAAAAGGTAAAAATAAACATTCACACTTTAACATTTAAATAATACCCATATTAATAATTATAGTGACATTTAGTAAGATGTATTGTGAGAAAAATGGCGTATCAAGTTTTTATACGTTACGGCCGTAGTTTCATTGTAAAGCGTTTTAAAAATGTATAGCTTCACTCGTAAGAAGGAACTCATTGGAATAGCTGGCACAACTTTATCGCATGAATTTGTAAAATTATTTTCAACTAAGAACTAAACCTCTTCAATGTAGCTTGTTTTATGTAAAGCATATCGATGGTGGAAATGTCAAAGGGCTTATAGGACATTTTGACGAAAATCACTTTTTGATGCAGTTCTATTCGTCTCGTCAAGCTCTTTCGATCTGTATATTTGATATTTTTTTATGTCAAATAATGGAGCTAGGAGAGAATTTTGAAAAATGCACTTTTTTCGATTTTTGGTATTATAGGTCAGTTTCATATAATTATTTATGCTTAAAGGACATTAAGAAATTAAACTTAGTAATTTATGGATATTTACGACCCAAACTCACATATCTTGTATTCACACGTATAGGCTTAAAGGACACGTAGCATAGGAAGTTAATGATATGTGACTTATAATTATAGTGTCTAGACCAGAAAGTCCAACCCTTAATTGAGCTTTTCCCTGCTTTTTGTGCAGGAGGCGTGATATGTGACGTACAGAACTATCCCATTTTACACTTGAGACTGGATTATTTCGTTAAAATTCGACTTTACAAAACCTCCTTCTACACAGCTCTGCTACCGCAGAAACAATTTCAGTAAAGAGCTAAGGCTGAAATCAGAAAAGAAAGTTAAGACAGGATAGAATGGCGTACCTACCTGTATTTAATCACTTTTTGTAACTATAAATCACAAACATTTTCGAGATATTTTATTCCCAACAATATATGGTTTCAAACAAACAATCGTAATAATATAATGGTTTCAGGTCATAAAACCAAAAGATAACGATTATATCAGCGTTTTTAAATAAATTAATTTAAATTCCTTGCTTATCTAAAAAAAAATACTACAAAAAATACATGAAATAAAAACTAACAAAAAATAAATAAAATATATTATGTTTTAATGACAGTAAACTGTGGTCAACTAAATTAGGACAAAAGAACCAAACATCTCTTAAAATGTGCTGAATTTTCAGATAAAAGCACTTGTATGGTAAAAAAAGTACCCCATTCTAACATTATCACTTCGTGGAATAGCATTAGCTGTACTAAATTGTCACCAAATCAGTACGTTTGCTAACGTTAAGATCTATGGGAAGAAATGTTGACTGGTGTTGAATACCGAAACTTGATTAACTGACCAACAAAAGACCAACGACATGTGGTGCCGTAATCAATGCTTGCTTTCTATTTATTTTATAAAGACGGCAACACGTGAAGGGCTCTCAGGATAAATTATAGTGGCTCAAATATGTAGCTACGTACATACGGACAATCCAAGAGATAAAGCAGAAAACTGCATTATGAAAGATCTGTTCTTAATAATAGTCAAATCACGAATCAGGAAGAATGTGACATAGTAATAATTGTTGTAAACAATTCGCTAAAAAAAGATTCTGTTCTAAAAGGTTCGGTTTTCATAGAACTGGAAACAATGAAGAGGTCAATAAGCAAGCAGGTGGCGAGTTAAAACATTCTGCTTATACAGTGTAAAGGACAGATTTTTTGTATGGTTAGACCGCAATTGTCCTTTAAGACCTTTTAATATGTTAAGTGCAGTCCTTTAAGTCCAAAGCACTTCTTAATTTCTTAGTCTGTTTTGGCTTTAAAGGACAAGATCATAAAAGTACGAAACTTAAAGGACATCTATCTTTTAAACTAAGCTAGTTGGGTTAAATTAAAAGCGTGGATACAGTTCAGCTCAAAAAAATATAAAATTTGGTCTCTAAACCAAATTGATCGCTTTAAAAACAAAAAAGTTATGCACTTTTTTCTATAAAAATCGTTTTTCTGCTCTCCTGTAAAATGACGATTTGTCCTTTAAGCCCTTTGACATTTCCACCATCGATATAGGCACTAAAACCCAATTCACTCTACCAAAGGCTAACGCAGCTTTTAAGTTTGCGACTTCTCTGACCTCTGAATTAGTTTCCTCAAAACATTAGCATAATTTTGTTATCTTATCTCTCTTTAAAATGATTTTAACTTGTGAATATCTACAAAAAGAATCTGTCTTATGCCGTTATTATGACTATGGCCGGAATTGTATTTTTATCTTCAAATGGTCTTTTTTTGGCCATTGTGTTTTAATTAAATATTTTAATTTAATTTTGTTTACATATGATCAGTCTTTTGAGTATTCAGCTTCGGGCTTCATATTATTCAAAATATTGAATAAGTGGACTTGTAATACATTTTCAATATAAATATAAACTGTGATATAGATAAGTTTTTTTTTTATTTAAAAACTCCGGCCTCTTACTTACAGTAAAAAAAATATCACTACCGCGCCTTGTTCAGAGGTAAAATTATTTGAAGGTAAGTTACTGCATCAGTCTCCAAGTTATGTTGAAAGATACCTACTGAGATTACACGTCCGTCTGAACAATTTGTGTAATAATATCTTAGGTATAATTTTCTTGGCTGTAGCCGCGAAGTAATTTCAGTAATTACATACGTCCAAGCTACCATAACATGACTGTGGCGAGTGCAACCGGTCGCGTCGGAGCGAGGGTAGGGCAAGTCGCTTTCACATTGTGCGATTCAGCACCAGTATTCCATTACTATAAAATCGTGTAATTTAACACTCAATCTTAGTTCATTTCATCTTCAATTCTGAATTTCAATGGTAGTATGGTTGGCCGAGTGTGATATACCTACCTATTGTGCTTGTAACACATAAAATTATTTTTAGAACAGTCTGATCTATTTGATTTTTGTTAAAAATGTAGATTATTTATATTAATGCAATTTAGAAATTTGTTTCTGAAATTATTAATGATTAAACATAACAATGGTTTTTTTTATTATTTTCATAAAATCAAACTACATATACTACAATCCTACTTCGTTAATATGATAAAACGTATTTAGAGGGTTGAAAATCTTTTAGACTAAATTTGAGATAGATTTTCCGATCGGATGTTATAAAGTGGTTTAAAAGAAGTCGTCGCGCCATATCTTCCTATCAGCGCATCGCGGTGCATCCGCCGCATTGCCGCAAACGACTGCAAGAGATCCCCGATACTGCACTTCTAAGAAACATTTGAGGACATTGCACCTTTTTGCATCAAACCCGGCCCCCGAGTACATGACCACCACTTTTGCATTTTAATATCTTCTTACCGGATGCAGAACCTGCCCAGATTGCGAGTCTAATAAAAACTACCTACGCAGGACTGACAGGACTACAGATATTTACCATTATCAAGGTAAATCTTGTCCTGTCTTCAGATTATAAACAAAACCTATATTTATTTATTCTATGATCAAAAGTAGATCAAATCTTAAGAAAATACATAAAATATATTCGTTTAGGTTACATAGTTACTTTGGAATGTAACGAAAATTCGGAGAGTTTTAAAAGTTTGTGAGACTCGTTGTGAGCGAATAGTATTTCTTTATGAGAATCTGCGCGTAGGACGTAAGAATCTTAATAATGTTGATCATAGGTTTTTATGGGGCAACGCGACCAATCAGAATGAAATGAAGTTGTTTTATTATGGAAAATAAAAGGTGTCGATATTTTTTTATCAGTTGACTTGTCATCAGAGAACGTTTAAAAAATTTATAGCACCAATAACTTAAGCTGTGTGCTACTGAGCTTCAGCTATTTTGGTTATATCGAGAGACAGTATAATTCAGACAAAAATGGCCTTATAAAAAAAGTGTGAGAGTGAATTACAACACTACAATATTGTCGTTTGAATGGGCTCATCTTGAGAGGGGAAAGTTGCTCACGGCAAAATAGACTATTTGAATTTTACTGAACTTTACTGTGGGTAGCTATTTTTAGTTATACATATTTGTGACAAAGTAAAGAAACAAAAAGATCACTGTCTGGTTAAGTGAGTGCCTCCATGCACATTATTTTTTAGTAGGTATGTGCGTGCACAAGGAATCTTATTTACAATTTTATAACCTAGTAAAATGGTGTTTAAATAGTTACCATAAGTAATTTATAATACACTTTAAACAACATTGTAATATGAAAAAGTTTGAACGAGAGCGTTCTGTTTTACAAAGCTTTAGAATTAATTTAACTATGTATCATAAAACTTAGCATTGTTATTTTTTGGCTGTAAAGTTTAAGGATAACTGCTTCCGAAAAAGTTGATTTTCTGGGTACAAATTGCTTTTAGCAATTAAATGTCATTGTCATTTAAAACACATTAACCCCGTTATCTCCGATCGTTGGATATTGTGCGATATAAACAAAACAATATTGCTTTTAAATGGTTTTAATTTCCAAATTGGAGTATAATCTTAAAATGGTATATCCTCTCTTGATTGTATCTTCGCGTAAGTAACAAAAAAACTTTCTGATTTCTATATACATATCTTGGTAGGAGGAATTTTTCAAAATATATTTGTTTCCTTTTATGTTATTTATTAGGCACAATATTTCGATACATTTTTACTTCTAGCTGTATCCATTATTTCTCTATTTGACTTTTGATTGACTAGCAGAGAAAGACGTGTAGCTTTAGTGCTGCCATTTTTTATAAAGGTTTTAAATTGATAATATTTTATTCTTATTATTTGTTTTTATTTAAAAAAATAATGAAAATTATATTAAAGTAGTTTTTTTCTTGTTCCAGGCGTTTCCGGGTAAGGTTCGAACGCGGGAAAACGCGGTCGACCTTACGAATAGGTGAGGCGGCGACGCCCCACAGATCATGATACTAAGGTTTGAATTTTAACTTTATTAATTTATCTTTAAGATTTATAATCCAATGGTTTAGATGTTTTGTTTATAGTGTTGATTAAAAGCTTTGTTATTATTATATAAAACACTGACGTAAGGTCGTGTGTTAGTGGAAAATGCAAGATGTTCAAAGATTAATACTATGTTTGTTTTCCAATAAATACGATGACGATGGTTATATTTAGTTTCTATTTTATTATTTGAAATAATGATATTATTATATGTAAGAAATAATAATTAGATGAAGTATATACTTAGGTACATACAAACTTTCATATATGTGTATAACTTTTAAAAGACGGTTTTAAGGCATAATCTTTGTTTGGCCAAACGACTCGTGACGCCACGAAAAGGCACAAATTGGTTCCAAATCTTTATATACAAATAAATTACGCGCTTATAAAGCTGCATTAGCAAACTAACATACCTGCAAGGAGGAATGTTTCACTTGCCGCCCTGTCATATTAATTTAATTCAGTATTTTACGACCCTCTGAATAAGGTTGGTCAAACATGAGCATTTATTGATGTCTCATGGGTTCTGCGAATATATTATTGAACTTTATTATCAATAACTTACTAAGAAAATTTTCTAAAAAAGCATTTAATATAAAACTATATTACAATTTTAAAAAAGCTAATAACGTTGCATTCGTAATACATGCTAATATTAGCCCTACGCCAGTAATTACAAAAAAAAATGGTTTAGACTTCAAGCTAAAACAATATTTTTCTTTAAAGATGAGCGTCCTCTCTCATACACTTATATTATAATATAATAATATCATATTTAAATTTTGTAGTCAATCAAATAACTGCAGTCAGAATGTCTGATGTTTCATTATTCTATTTTTAAAAGTTGATACTTGTTTGATACCGAACCCCAAAAACGTTGCAACATAATTGCAATTGTGATATTCACGACGACATTTAATCTCATCGCAGAAAATATGGCGGAATATTTAGAGGGAGCCGGAATTTTGATACTTCGTGAGCTTATACCATATACAGGGGATTTAAACCGTGCGTGATTTCTGCACGTACCGTATCGTTTAAAATTGTCGTGCGAAGAATAAATAAACTGAGCTCACATGCGCATTGCCATCTCATCGATCACCTAGTTCATGGCTGGGGCGGTGCTGATTGGCAATCCATGTTACTTGGATTACGTCCAACTGACTGGGATCTTGAATAATAACGCAATAATATCAGACTAAAGCGAGCCTGCTTACCTCACGTATAAATATTGAATTTATTGGAACTAGATTTTATCTTTCCACTGACTCGAAGTCATGAACATTCTTAGATTTCATGATCGGTGTAACCCGGCCGAAATATCGATAAGCGCATTTCAAAATTTAATCACCTGGAAAATAGTTGGAATCTTGCTGGATCAAAGGGAGGGAAGGAAGGGAAGCGAATAATTTGTTAACAGTTCCTGTCATTACAGAATACAAATTGAATGAGTGAGTAAGTTTCTATCCCTAGTTCATGCTGACGATCCGATCACACGCAAGCGTCTACAGACATTCTAATTCATCGCCGAGCTTTATTATCGAGTCGATCTATTCCGGGTAGAACATCCAACCGAATCACAATCGTCGTCCTTGGCGATAGTATCGGCCTATGAGAATGATGCGAATACTAAGTGAGGGGACCACCGGCCGATCGATCATATAGAACTTGCTTACTCTAGCTTAATAAGGTAGAAGGATTTTTGGGTTTGTTGGAAGGTGAGCGGATATACCTATAGGTACTATCGTTTGAAATTTTGAACCCACTTGGCGGGGCTTGGGAAAACCATGATTAATGTATATGATTATATTAATAATTTGTATTTTATAAATATAAAGAGTAAGAAAGATACAACAAGATTCATAGATACAAACATTTTAATAACTTTTTCACAAAATAAACGCAGTAAGACGTTTATTTAATTTTCTAGTCTAATTATTAGCCATAGAAAAAACTGGCAAGTGTTACACAGCACTGCATTTAATTCCATTATTTTTTCATTCGAAACAAGTTCTTTTCAATATTCTGACGAAAAAAAGTCTCCTTAAAATTAACATAAAAGAGAAAAATACGACCAGATAAATATATGGTAAAAAAGTACAGATAATTTTGTAAAAGGAACGTAAGCTCTAATTAAAAAGTCAGTCGTTTCAAAGCTTAAGTTTAAAATATGCTTAACACGGCCCGATTCTCCTAATTAAGGTTTTGAGGCCAATCACTCGTAGCTACTTCTCAGTTATTTCCTGCTATTTTTGGTCGCTTATTAAAAAAAAAAAAAAATAGAATCGCAATGAAAACAGATTTGCAATTTATGTAGATTTTTCTTTCAAAATAGCAGTACCATACGCATTTTATTGGCAATAACAGGTATCTGAAATCGCAAAAATGTAACAATTATTTTTTTTCATATATTTTTGTGTAATTTTATAACAAAGAGGGATTATTAAAATACATGATCACAAACAAAGTCAAACTGTTGTTTCGTTGGGCCAGCAGTATGGCCGACGACGACGAATAGAATTGCAAATGAATCGGCCGTTCGCTCGCTCCGTAAACCCTGTGATATGATCCAGTCAGTTTTCGCGCCATTAACCGCTGGACTGCACCTCCCTCGTCTGCCCGCCGCCATACTGTCAAATGTGACGTCATAGATGTGTAGGCAAATTGAGAAAGTTTGTGCAGCCAGCTATGAAAAAGCTACAACTCTTGTCCAGAATATTTGAAGTGAATTAGGGAACTAGTCTTTTGCGTATATTTTGTACTACCTAACAAATATTTTCTTTTATAACCAAAAAATTGACTTCATAAACTTCATACATATATAATATTTTTTGTAAGGAAAATAGAGGGCTTTTATTTATATAAATTGTTTCTAAATTTTACTATTAATTTCAATAGAACAATGATCAAATATTCATCTTTAAAAAGTGCTAAACAATAATAATTTTCTTTTATAATTTATGTACATTTACATTAGTAACTTAGTTTTGTAACATACATATTCACGTAGATACCTAAGAATTATAAAATTTACTATATTTTTAATAATAATATAAAATGCCGATTTAGTATCAGCAAGTATGTACAGGAAAATATCAGATCGAGAAGTTTATATATATGTAGGCGGCGTGGTTTAACAGCCTTATTTATTTTATTATAATATTTAACCGGTCGAAGCAAATAAAGACATCGCATATTTCTTGAGTTAAACCTTTATTTAAAAATAATGCAAATGAAATTACTTCTGCTTCATTAGTCTGGAATGTCTGAGCTTAAAATGATTGTAAAAAGAAAGAAACACAATTTGAGACCACAGCTGCCGCTTAGTGCATGTACCTACACAAAACTAGTTCTGGTGTCAGCCAGTGTATCTTATCTCTCTATTGATGGTTTTAAAATGGACCCGCCTGTTTTACGTAAATACTTATGCAAGTATGCCTAGTGCGAGTATTCTCAATATAAATACAAACATAACGAAACAAGCGCCGCCATTTGCAGCCCAACCAAACGTGGGAGAAACATTTCCTTAACACATACTTGTGTAGCAGATAACACAACTTGACAGCTTGTAATGTGTCCAAACTTGTCCTGTCGGTGGGCCTATTGAAACAGAACCCTGCCAGTTCACAGTGACCCCAAAGTTTCACTGGGACATCTCCTAGCTTTTTGAAAATGTAAATTGGGTCGCAGGGAGGGGCGGACCCTGGTAAAACTGGTTCAGTACTAACGGCTGGCGGGCTATGCTTTGGGATTGAGTCGTAAATGTCATTTCGAGTGCCCTCGACTATCGCTCTGCTGCTCTATTTACTTACACTGGATGAAAAATAAAAAAGATAGTCAACCAAATGCCCGGTCAGATTACCGAACCCACTGTTCGAGGTGAAGTGAAATGGGTTAGAAGTTAGCTTAACATTTACGAAAATTCTAGTAATTTTCCGACCTGCGTTAGAACTACTCTTATTAGAGCTTACACTGATGCGTAGATGTATAATTTCAATAGATACTTGGTACTAAACCTAAGAGTAATCGTTGGCTTTGTGTATGAGTATTATGTCTGCTTAAAGATTGTTGTTTTAGTGACGTTGTGTATGTAACCAAACCGCCCAGTATCATGCCACCACACGCACGAGAACGTTACTGTCTTAGTAAATAGCTGTTTAAAATCAATCATTACCGAAGCGTGGGTAGATTGTATTGTAACACAAAACAGAATTTACGATCCTAAAACATGTACGCGCCAACCAGCAACCTTGTCAAGAAAAAAAGCTTGTAAACATATTTTTTTGCTTTAGGAAATAAGGAAATAAGCGGGTAGGTACCGCACCCCGAAGGCATCGGGAAAAAACCGTAGCATTCGGCGCAAATCACCTATTTTATGTAAACTTCGTGACTTTGCGCCATATCGAATGACTTACAAAGGATTTATTTATATTCCTATCGAGTCGAGACTCGAGCATAGCTAAAGAATAAAATGGGCCCCGCTTTGTGAATGAGATCCTTGTGGATCGACTTAAAAATAACCTAAGTAATAGTTGTAGAGACGTTAAACATGCGGTCGCCATGATTTAAGTAAGCGGAGTTCCAGTGGCTTGTTAGTCACGTCATTATTCTCAAACATATTACTCTAAAATTATTTATAGTTTTCTATTTTTAAAATCGTATAACTTCAGAAAATTTCGAAATACACATTTTGATTTGCTACCTACTAAAAAGTTTAGTTTCATAAGCTTATTTCTTAGACTATGTATCTATCACCAAGAAGCAAGTTTAGATGCTTGTCTTGACAGATTTAGAGATACGCATTAGAATTTGAGATTTATAAAAAGAAAAGTCTATATGAAGAAAAGCCTTGAAAGATCTTGAAAACTTTCCAAATAATTAAATTAAATTAAATTGTAAGGTTTCTACAGTCAGCTGTTGTTCCTAAAACTCGGAATATAAAATCAGAAGCTGATTGTTATCGGAAACAATCTTTCCAAAGAGCTCAGTTATCTTTTCATCGAACAAGCTATCTTTGTTAATTAAGGAATTAATTACTTTGTCCACGTGGCTCGCCCTGCCTACGATTGGGCACACCTGACCCACCCTCTACGTTATTGTTTCTGTAGAATAACTTTACTTTTGAGTTATAATTTGAATATGTGAAATCAAATATAATTTAATCAAACTTTTTTCAGGTTACCGTGCCCCTTTACGCAGACATCACTAGCCAGTTTACGACAAGGTGAATATAATTATTTTATATCAATTTTACTTGGTTTTTAAAGGATAAAAATACAGCGATAAAGATTTATTGTTGACGAATAAATATATTGTTTTATGGCAGATGTTTAAGTCTATAGCATAAGGTAGAAATCTATTTACATGAGTGGAGGCTTAGCAAAAAACTTCACTAAAACATTTCTTGAAAATGAAAAAAAAAAACATTCGACTCTCCCATTCTTATTATTTATTTATTACTATTATTTATATTATCCCATTCAAGTAAATCATTTTAATCGAGAATAAAAAAGAAAAGTTTCTTTGGAAAATATGTTTTTTTCCAATTAATTGTTGACGTGTATCACAAATATAATACATGAAATTTATAATACATGAATTTAAAACTCCACATAAAATCCTCACAGGGTTTATCTGTTGCAAACTAACTGCTCAAAATTGTTGACTGAGGATGTCTTTTGAGATTTTACTAAGTCGTTATTGATATTCTGTACTACCAGCTGTCCCTATCAGATATTTATTACTTAGATAAATACAGGTTTTATGGTTCAATATGGTGTATCATCATCATCATGATTACTATTAAGTATTATAATAAATGTTCAAGCACATTATTTTAAAATAAATTTTGTTACGTCTGATTGTCAATGGACATTTTTCATTGGCTTAAATCCGTTAAACAGTCACTGATATGAATCGGTTGGTGTGTAGATAAAAATAGTACTAATTAATTTCTATTTTTTAAATTTCTGCATAAAATAGTGAAAATAAACGTAAAATATGAGTAAAAATGAGGACTTACTTATTTCTCATACGATAATAACGGGTCATGGTCTTTCTGAAACATAACGGGAGCTACACATTAACTTATACATTTTCAATTACCTACTGTATGTTCGTAGCTGCATTCAACGGTTGTATATCACGGCGAACGGTACCTAACGGAATGAGCACACATTAAGCGCCGATAAATTATGTGTCGCGAGTCTGATGAGAGAAAGCCAGTCCTTGCGGAAGCTGCGTCTGCGCCGACCCATACTATAACTCATTTATATTTACACTAGCGACCCGCCCCGGCTCCGCACGGAAAAATGGTTATTGTGGGTTATCCTTAAGTATATTATGCATGTATTATACATATAAACCTTCTTCTTGAATCACTCTATCTATTAAAAAAAGCGCATCAAAATCCGTTGCGTAGTTTCAAAGATTTAAGCATACATAGGGACATAGAGACATAGGGACAAAGAAAGCGACTTTGTTTTATACTATGTAGTGATTCAGCAAGTTAGGCTGAACGAAAATCTCCCTTATTGAACGGAAATAAGAGCAATACACTAGAGAGAAACATTTATGATATACTTCACTTAGCGTGTGGGTTTTTTGACCTACCTCACAAACCCTGGTGTTAGAATCATTTAGGCGCCTATGGATTCTGACATGGCTCATGTAACGCCGTAACAGAAAAAAAAAGGACCAAAGTATGCAGCTTAACGTGCTTTTGACTGTACCACGCAACAAATTAGTTTTAAATATAAAATGGGGTGAATTCACGCGAACCTCACTAGCTTAAAGTCAAATTAAATGTGGTAAGTAATTAAATTAAATATTTAAATAATGAACAAGGGGAATAGTAAACACTAGGGTATGTTAATTTAAATATATTTACAAAGTTCAATGCCTGTTTTCTAAATGAAAATGTATGTTGTATGATATAGTTTAGTATATTTTTTCATCCAAGATTCACTGGGTTAGTGTATAAGGGTAGTAAAAGGCCAATGTAGGTAGGTACTTATAAAATATTCACTTTATACACAAAATAACCGCCGCCGTAATAATAAGCCGCCTGTTGACTTATGTATCATTAATTTAATGTATTTATTTTTTTGGGTTTCCTTGGGTGTCAATAAATCATATTTGTATTGTATTGTATAATGAGATTTATAATTTTATTCGCTCTCAATTATGTGGTTAAATTCCGTAGGTAAATATTTCTGTAACAAGACAATGAAACATACAATATAAATCATGGCTAGTTATGTTCATTGAATAGGTATCTTCAACATTCATTAAACCGAGTTACAATACATTAAAATAATGAATAATCAATTTATCCTTGTAAACGTTGATTATAATAACAAACAGTACCTACCCAATGTACCCACCCATATCTGATATATACAATATAACACAATGTTTAAACTTCGATAGTGATAAAGTTGTATTGTATACATGGTGTATATTATGTAGTATGTAAGTAACGACTAAGCAAAAACTGAAAATACTTCCATAATCAAAGGATCCAATCAACTTTCCCAAAGTAACTTAAAGAAGTTTATTTTCAAAGAGAAAAGCTTGACTTCGTGATGTGAATAAATACAATACAACGTAACATAAAAATATTACATCAAAATCCGAATATGGTACAAGAACAAACTGTCCTAATAAAATGACAATTTTTTTTGGTAGTCTTTTTTTTTTCATTTCCGATTAGTATATTTGGGAAAATTGTACAAAACCATTGATGAAGGGTGTCTTTTTATTATTTTCTAAACCGAAACTGACACTCTGTATAATCCCAATTAAAACTCATGATTTACGAAACTAAACACATATGTTTTTGATAAGAAAGCGCACTTTTATTTACGTGTACATGTATTTACAAACCGACCAAAATTTATAGACTTCTTTCAGCGTTTGATTTTCTCGGTGGTATGTGTCTGAATGTTCTGGTCGGGTCTGGCCGACCATTGGCCTGGAGAGTTTCCTAACGTAAATATTTATAGACGGCATAGCAGGCGCACACTTGTTCCTATGTTTGTTTCTGTCATTCAGCGCGGCTGATGCCCGTCTCCTGGTATAGTGTTACTTTCATTTTAGAACGTTTTATGTTCATCTTGTCGAACAATCTCCTCTTAGTAAGAGAAAGTAACATTGGCAAGTAGGTTAATAAATTTTCTTGCCATGCTGTTCTTAAAGAATATTTGTTTGTTTGTTTGTTTAGGCCGGGAGATGATGACAGAAATTTTTAGGTCATTTGTTACAGTATGGCGGTTTTACAGGGGTCTTAGTACGCAATGACAAAAAGAAAAATGATAGTCATAGCGCTGGTACTGGCGGCCCAATCGCGTGGGCGTTAGTGAACTAGTCGGATAAATTACGAAAGTCAAACGATTTGTACCTACCACAAAAATTTTAGTATTTTCCGATAGCCCGTAAAAAATAACTAGACTACAGTGTCATGCCATACTTCTCCGGTGTGACTTACAGCCCGCCATACCGACGCGAAAAATAAAAATTCAACCATTTGTACCAGGGTAATTTTTGCACAGTTTGATCATCTTCGTGCAGCCATTTACGAAAATCACCATGCCATACTTTTCGGACGGCTCCAAATGGTCGCCATACTGCCGAAAATCTGCAATTTTTTTTTTCGCGATTGGGCCGCCAATACCAGCGCTATGACCATCATTTTTCTTTTTGTCATTGCGTACTAAGACCCCTGTAAAACCGCCATACTGTAACAAATGACCTAAAAATTTCTGTCATCATCTCCCAGCCTATTATGACAGAATGCTTTTTCAGAATTTGTATGGTGTTCAAATCAAAATCAAAATATACTTTATTGCACAAAACAAAAACAAGTACACTAACAACACTCAAAGAGGTGAAGGCAAGTGGCGGCCTTATCGCTCTAAGCGATAGTAACAGGCGTTTAGGAAGAAATGGCGGGTGTGCAAAAACAGAACTAATTAGATGTTTTGTGATCTTGAAAACTTATTATTTAGGTAAAAAAATAACTCGTAATAGTAAAATTACTTAAGCTTGGGTATTTTGAAAATAATAATTTCAGTTTTTAATTTATTTATTCACCTTCCGCATGACTTCATCGTAGTAGTTACGGAATAAAAATGAAGTTAGAATAGTATACAAATTTATATATTACAATAATATGGTTACGCATTTATAAAATTAATGAGGTTAATTATATAAATGTATGACATAAAAACTTGTTTATGGTTAGCTTTCATAATCCGACTAACTAAATTATTATTACTTGTAATAAATTGTTAGTGAATGATCGAATGGTGGTATATCAATCTCATTGCAATAAACGCATATCAAAATCACGCATTTCACTCACTTTATAGTTGTGATAATATTAAATAATAGGTTAATCTTTATTTATATTTCTTGTAAGTCATTACAACG
Source organism: Teleiodes luculella (assembly GCA_948473455.1). NCBI lineage: Eukaryota > Metazoa > Arthropoda > Insecta > Lepidoptera > Gelechiidae > Teleiodes > Teleiodes luculella. Next base: position 6,078,341 of record OX419592.1, on the reverse strand, counting down.
TACAATTTATTATGATCGTGTTATATTTATAGTAATGTACATACGTATTTTCGGAACGGATGAGCATTGGACTCGAAAGGTTGTCGAATGGAGACCACATCTTGGCAAGCGTAGCGTGGGCGCCCCTTGCAAGATGGACCGACGACCTGAAAAAGGTGGCTGGCGGTGGCTGGATGAGAGCAGCGGATGATCGTTTATTGTGGCACACTTGGGGAAGCCTATGTCCAACAGTGGACTGCTACTTGCTGATCTGATGATGCCATACGAATAAGTAAATTTTTATTGCACTCTATTTATTGATACAAATATTGTCCTGTAGCTCTAATAATTTTTGCTAATCATTTACCTTCAAAAATAATATATTATACTTTAAACTGTAATCGTATAAATTTATTTTTATTGCACACCAGAACATACCTACAGCAAAGATAAACACCAAAAGCAGAGTATAGTAATTGGTTGCCTTATTCTAAAAATATCAATCTCTATCAGGGTTGAATAGTTTTAGAGAAATAAATATTTTTAAGGAATTTAATCAGTTTGCCGGGATAGGTCGTTTTCTTAAGGAATAAACAGGCCCTAAAACAGACCCTTTGATACCATATGATATAATATTATTAGGACAAAGTAAACAGTAAGATATGTTGTCAATTAAAGGGTTAAAAAGGTCATGTAATCCTTACAACTGTCACTAACTTGTATAATGCATATCCATGGGTGTTTCCCCTGACAATTTATTGTAAAATGGCGCCACAATATTCCTTTGTTAATCTACAAATTACCAACTAAATTATAGTAAGGGACCTTCATGTACTACTTAAAGTTGAGACCAGTAACCTTATAAAATTCTATAGCGCAATATGAATTTATACTTGTAGATTTTTTTATGAACTGTGAAGATAGAGGAAAAGTTTATAAAATTCCGTTCAAAAGTAAAAAATTGAAAAATGTTTAGAAAAAAGATATCAATAAATTACGCACGTTAGGCAAACTGTTTCAGTATGAAACGAGTACTTATCAATATCGTACCTAATACTGTAATTTGTGACGCACCGATTTTGTACAATAATTTTGAATAAATAAGTAATGGATAGGTAGGTAGGTAAATTCAGCACGTACTAATATTACATTATAGTAGTATAAATTATTCGTGCTACCCCAATAAAGTACACAAAAAACCTTCTATGCTTTTAAGCGATTATATAGCTTGGTGGGAATAAAAAAACGCAATATATGTTTTTATAAATAAAATAATTGTTTGTAAGTATTATTTTATTTACAAGCGTTGAGCGCGTATTAAAAAAATATATTTTTCTTTTAACAGTTTTAGACATGCCCTTAACTTGTGTTTAGACTTGTGGGTTAGACTTAGGTCGTATAATATTTTTTACACAGTATCTGAACGTTCCTTTTTTGTGGGAAATTAATACACATTTTTCGCTCAAGACGTTAGATCGCGTATTTTATTTCGTCGATTCTGTTTCTATTATATTACCATAATGCCATAATGGGTGTCTTACGTTGTCAGCACCTTTACTTACCGGCGAGTATATGTTTTTCTTTTGTTCCTCTGATATATTTTATGGCCATGTCTTGTGTAAACAGAACAGCCTGTGTGAAATATTGTAAGCATGTTAAGAATTTATTGGTTGTAAGGCGTATTGTTGGCTTTGTCACGGTGTGAACTGAAGGGTGACATATTAGAGGGACGGGCAAGAGTTGGATTGAAACACATCAAATCATTTTTTTTTCTTTTCAATAGAGAGACGCGGAAAATTACCTAAACTACAGTCTTAAACTTGAAATATTCCGTTGCTACGCACTGCTATAGAAAATAAAAGAAAAAGTAAAAACACTTGCACTTAAATAAGACGTAAAGCATTTTGAAAGTCACTGAACTTTAAATATTACAAGAATATAAGGCATTAGAACACGGCCTTGCCATTGACAATGGCAATAAAACAATTTTATTTCTACCTATAATTTAATCTAGTACCTAGCATTATTTGTGGTGAAATTAACAGACGATAAAATTAAGTTTATACTCACAATAAAATGTGAGTGAGTTGCCGTCATAAAGTCTCGCGTTTTTTATTGGTGGCAACTCGGCGATGGCTGAGT